>VXAY01005111.1:258146-394086 GCA_013399855.1 Oxyruncus cristatus | reverse complement strand
GGGGGAGCTCTCCCGCACCCCGCCGCTCGCCGCCCCGCCGCAGAGGGAGCCGCCTGGAAAGCCCAGCCCGGAGGCGCCTCCGTCGCTAAGAGCCGCGGCCCCCGGCTGGGAGCGCCCTGGCAGCGCCGGCCCTTGGCCCCCCCCCGTTGCTCTGCCCCAGCCCCGGGACACACACTCCGGAGCAAGCCGCCCCCACGGCGGGGGGCAGGGCAGGGCAGGGCAGGGCAGGGCAGGGCAGGGCAGGGCGCCCGGGGACCCCGGCGCGGAGCGAGGGGCGGGGAGGGAGCCGGTGCGTTGCTTAAACCGCTGGTGATGGTCGTGCTCCTTCCAGTTCGTTACCTTGGTCGAAAGTCGATGAACTAAAGCAAAGGTCAGCTCATTATGCGGGGGATCGGGGAAGCGGTAGGCGCTTAGACACTGAGGAACTGAAGTGATGCCCACCGTGGCGGGCAGCAAAGGGACGGAGATGAAATTCTTTAGAGGCGCAAATACATTTTGCTTAAGAATGACAGTGCTCCGGTACTTAGTTTCTGAAGTGACAGGAAGCTGCCTCAGTGCCCTTTGAAGAGCCCTGTGCGGTTCTTCCCTTTCTTTTTGCGCGCATACTTACGAGGACCTGCACATCAATACATGAAGAATAAGTGTGCATATATATGCTCGGCAGTACCAAAAGCTGTGAAAGAAACTGAAACACCAGACTGTGTTTTAAGGATTTAAGCCTCCCTTTGTCTCCGAGGGAGAAAAAGAAAGATAAAGAAACCCCCTTGTTGGCTTCTGATTAGATTATACAGCTTCATTCTTCTTCATTTTCTCGTCTTGCCTTGCTTCATTTGCACGATCATGCGATGTCATTTACAAGCTTTGCAAAGTAGAAACCAGATCTTGGGCTTAACCTTTGCTTCTCTGTGCAAGATGACCTAGTTGCAGGCACGAGCTTGTTAGGAATTATTGGCATTTTTTCAGTGATTAACAATGCTGGCGTTAGTGGAAACGGTAACATTGTTTACTTGAAAATTCCCTCTGTGTGCTAAATACACTTTAATACATAACTGCTAGAAAAGGCAAAGTGCATAGAAATCGCTTTTCATATGAATTTTGCCTTTTTTTTTTTTTAAAGTTATATGTCTGGTCTAATTAAAAAAAAAAAAAAACCAGCCAAAACCAATTGATAAATTCAGGCCACCACTCTTCTCTGTAGTGCACTGAGGCGGTGCAAGATTGAAAATGCTGGTTGTTCAGTACTGTATGTCCTGAAGGGGAAAATTAGAGATGGATGTGTGTTCACATACATGTATATGCTTATTATTCTTTCAGTTTTTGCCTATATGGCAATATCATTTAGGGGCATGCTATTCGTTTGAGGGAGCACTAATAGGATGAGGGGGGGAAAAGAAAAATGATTGTGGAAGTATCAGCTACGATTCCTTAGAAAGCATTTTAAAATCACACCTTTTTCCAGTTTTTAAAAAAATTACCTTAGATCCAGTCAAAGGGTGATGGTGTAAAAAGGCAGCTTTCTTGGGAGAAATAAGTGTTGTTGAAGAAAACTAAAGGTGAAGTGGTGGAGCTGCCACTTAAGGACTTAATGTGGAAGTCCAGGAGCCTCTCCACAAAGTTGGGTAGCTGATTTTATAAAAAGAAGGATGTTCCATGTCATAAGAAGGCATTTCAGAACTTGATAACTCTAAATGCCTTTACTTTTCTGTGTTTATGAGAAATTCTGCTATCTGACAGCATTTTAAAACATTTAATTCCTTTCATTATTAATTCTTCAGAGAGGTGTTCCCGTTTGCTTCTGTAAGCCTGACAGAAGCATTTCTCTTTCCGGCTGAGCAGGGTTGGACACAGTTCCTGTGGAGCCCATCACTGCATTTCTAAGCATCAGTCAGAGGGAACTGGGTGAGGGGTGGGAGGGGCAGAGCGTTTGTTCCTTACCTGCCCTTCTCTGGTGTCCCCAGCCCCTGCTGGCTTAGCCAGATGACAGTGAGAATTTGATTCTCAGGCTTGTATCCTTCAGCATTGCCTCCATTCAGTTTTGCAGTTGTTTTGTTTTAGTCTAATACCTTTGCACGTAAATGTTGCAGTCTTTTTGGTGACCTCATATCAGCTTTTTTGTTACTTTGTCAGCTTTTTGCAGCATCATACCTGCTAAAAGTGGAAAAGAGCTTTTAGGGCAGGTCAATTAGTCAATCCCAAATGAAAGCATTGCTCTCTAATATTGTGGATTAGAAGTGTCAAAAGGAGGAGAAATGATCACTTGGTTCAGGCACTCAATAAATGTCACTACAGTCCACAGACATCCGCACCCTTCTCCTCTGCCCCTGCACCAGCTAGCCTGGGCACCCGCATCCTCTCGGGTTTAATTTTTATTTTTCAGTTTTCCGTGAGCCAACCCAATTCCAGCTAGTAGTATAAGCAACGCCAAAAGCCCAGCATGGTTGGATTTTTTCCACTTCTTTTGAAACACCAAAACACAGTCTTGCAGCTAACAGTCTTGTGAGGTAATTTTGCTGGGATTTTACTTAATAGTGTGATGCCATGTGGTTTCTTTGGACAGTATTGTGCCTCACAGAGACATAAACAGAATTCCAAAGAAGCAATTAGCTCACAGTATTAAACAAAAAGTAGTTCAATGCATATTTTTCATATACTAAAAGTAAAAATTAAGCATCTTTCAAGATTGACCAAATGATTTTTCAGTTTGTTTGGGTTTTTTTCTGACTCTTATTAAACTCAGAAAGGTGAAAGATGGGTGTAAGATTTCAGAGTTTAACCACAGGAAGGAATAAGAAAATAATTCTGTGGATCATGACATCAGCAATGTAGTACAGGGAAGAGACTAATGTTCACAAATGTAAGTCCTGTGCTGCTTAGTGCTCCCCAGTGGTCTCTGTAGCACGTGGGGTATTTGATAAATTATGTCCATGCTTCCTTGATCCATTTAAGAAGGTAGGTATTGCTTTTGTTATAGCTGTACCTACCATGAAGTCTTTTTTTCTTTTTTTTTTTGGTTGAAGTGGATAGAGAATTTCATACTGCGCCACTTGTAGATTACAAAAACATGGATGGTCCATGGAAAAACCCATATAAAAGGAACGGGATTGTAACTTTCTTAGTAACTTTACATGAAGAAAGGCTGTTTATTTAAGAATCCAGGAATGTGGAGGATCATATGTGAAGGGAAAATTGCATGTTAAATAAGTTAAAAGTGTAGTCATATAGATGGCCATCCTTTCTGCAGACACCTCTTTGGTCTCTTCTGGGCTGGGCCTTTTGTGGACCCAAAATTCCTCGTTCAGTTACCAAATGACGAGTACAGTGTGTCCATTTCTTCTGGTTGTTTCTTCTTTCTGTGCTCATAGGATCTTGTTCAGGCTGTTTTCTGATAAAAACAGTTTGATTCTGGGTTTTTAAAATGTACCATAGTAGGAGCCAAAAGGTGAATAACAAAATCTACATGTTGGTGTGCTGTGTTCATGTGCTTGGAAAGAAAAGGCAAAAATGGGGAGGGAGTAGGACTCACGTGCTCATGGGCAGAACAGAAAAAGCTGGGCAGTATGTGTAGTGTACTTAAGGACCTGAGTGAACATGGTGCCGGAAGGGATTTGACTCCATGAGGCCTATGACCAAGGTGTAGGCAAATGGTGTAGAGGGCGCAGAGGCAGCCTGAATTAGAGAGAATTAGAGTCTGAATTAAAGAGAACTGGGAGCAGTTATTAGGAGAGTGATAGTTTGGGGTGGGGAGGTTCTAGGGACCTTTGTGGTGGAACACAAAGTAGAGGGTTTTAAGAGCTTGCGCTTCAGCAGAAAAGTTCCTGAGTAGGAAGAAGAGTTTGTGGAAAATGAGAATTTTGAGGAATAAAAATTGACATGTTTTGGAGATGAGAGCTGAGGATGGTGTGTTATCACAGCACATCCCCTCCTCCGGTATTTTCTATCCAGAATGTGATGTGGCAACAGGGACATGCATAATGATCTCCCACTTCTGAGGTAGGCCAGCTTCTTCCAGTCTCTGCTTTAGCATTGTTGCTGAAGCTCACATATGCTGGATTCATCCACACTATGTCCATTTAGAGAGAACTCTGTAGCAGAATCACCAGCTCGACGTCAGTGGAGTACCAACAGCAGGCTGGATCAGGCAGTCCTTGTTCAGCAAAGATGCCTGTTGAACTCCACAGGAGTTTTCAACAAATAAAAACAGCAGGACCAGAATTGCAACACTGCGGTGAAATAATTTATATCACTGTTGTGAAAAATATGACCAAAACAACTTTGAAAGATGTGCGTATGATGTATAAAGCATTTTATGTCTGTAAGAAAAAAAGAACCTGTTAGTGTAGGTAAGAATAATTTCATGGCCTTGTACTACTTTTTTTTTAATATTCTGGAATTGCTATCTATTTCTGCATATAATGACAATAAACCAAATAGTTTTAGGGATTAGGGTAAATGAAATGGTATTTCTCAGTTACAATGTGCTTATGTTGCAGAAAAGGGTTATATTTTGATTAAAACATCAAATGTAAATGTTTCCAGATGTTCAAACATTGTTACTCAGTGTGATGTAGAGGTAGAAGTGAAAAAGTCTCATCTTCATCTTACAATTGCCTTTTCAATTTTTTTTCCCCAAACCTCTTTCCAAATCACAATCTTTTTAAGTGTCTGCTTTTCATTCACTTATTTTCAAGTACGTTCTCCTGCTCTGAATACTTCTTACACACAACTGGGGCATTTTCATGTTTTAAGACTGTAAAGCATAGCAGCTTTCTCAATGTCTTTAAATTATATAAATTTTATATCCCTGTTCAAAATTTCCAATATGCTCCATCAGTTATTATCCCCATCAGTTGCCAAAGTATTAACATCAGTTGGAATAAAATGAATAACAAAGCAATTTCAGTCAGCATAGTGGTTAATTGGCTGTGCAGTTGGATATTCATATTAGGAAGTTGGGTTTCTATATTATTATTTTTGTCAGCATGGCTTGTCAAAGAGGCAGACAGTCTTCAGCAGTATTGGGGACCGTCTGTAGTACTGTAATCAAAAGTGGAATGTTGCTCATGGATTTCTGATAAGCATCTTTATACAAGCCCCACTGCCTTGGTACATGCATAGCTATTGATTGACTGGTGTGCCTTTACAAGAGCTAAATAAATAACAACACTGTGTTGTCACTTATCAGCAATACCACTTTTGCCTCAACCTGTGGTAACCATGTTTTTCTAGATTTAAAGCATGTTCTATTGTCTTTTAATCAAATACTGTTTGAAATTAGTTATCAGAAGAAATTAATTTAGCATTCAATGCAGTGTACTTCCTGCTGTTTCTAATTTTCAAAGATGGATTTTTTTTCTGATAGTGAGAAGTTGACTTGGCTTTAAGGGAAATTTCCTTCTGTCTCTTCATTTTACTCCAAGGCAGAACTCTGTAGACAAAACTGCTATGCCCAGTGTGCATAAGCACAACTAATTCTACAGTCCTAATATTTTGTCACTTTTCTCACACAGATGACCATTACTATGATTAACCATAGGATAATATGTTTGATTATTGTATTTTCAATGGATCGTGTAATGTAGTTCAGTGAAGTTTATCTTTTGTCTTCTCCTTGGACGGACCTTGCAATAGTTCTTAACCTTTCTGAGTAATCAAGATGACATAACTGACCTCTTTCTTGTCTTTCCCCAGATCCAGTTAATTTATCTCTCTGCTATTACGTTTGATGTCCTCAGGTCTGTCACAGTATCTGTAACATGTTTTTCTAAGCTAACAACCTCCTTTCTAGTTTGTAAATACAGTGTAGGCAGAGCTGATAGATCTCACTGTGATAATAAGCTGACTTGTGAATGTAGCTGTGATTATAAGTAGAATGGAAGTCTGATTTGATGAAGAAAAGTTTATTACAAATAAAAACACTGCTCTGTAAAGTTAAAAGTAACAAACATAAAGAAGAGAGGCCGTGTACTTACCATCACTTAGACATTATTTTCTTTCTGAATAGCTGTGTGGATGTCTGGAAGTCCTTTCCCCACCTTTTTCTCATAACCCTGTAGTGCATGTGCATGAACAGACATGCATATCACAGACGTTTCCTGATAATGAGAAAGCGGCCATAGTGGTAAGATGAAAAAGAGAGTATTTCTCTAAGAGTTGAAAAGGTTGAAAAACTAGTCAGTGACAGTATTCATTAACCACAGAAGTAATTGATCAGAACAACAGATTTAATTATTCCCTTCCCCCTTAGTTGACAGAAAAAAGAAGCCAGTGAAATGAAGTGGGAAAGGGGGAGGGAAGAAGTAGCACTGCTGGATGTCAGCACAGGGTTGGGATAAGGTGGTAGGGAGGATGCCATGCTTAGGAACAGTCACTATCTGTGGCCCACGATTACTGAACCAGGGTAGAAAACTGGTTTTAAGCACTACACTGGCCCAGTCCACCAAAATAGCCCAGATTAAGGGTATGACTAGCACATGCACTGTAGGTAGCATAGGAGTCAAAAAACTTTATTTCTGGGGCTTGGTTGGTTAAAAAAAAGTACAGTAGGCACATGGTATCTGTGATCCTGAATCTCAGAAGGCCAGACAAGGTTGAAGTTGAGGCAGGGTTTACCTGAAGGGGGGAGGGTGTGCATAGTCTTTTTTTTGTTCTACATATTTGAACTGTAAATGGCACAATGACAAGTCTTCATTTAAAATACATAGATAGGTGTTTCCTGAAGAGCTTTCTGATTTGCTCAAGTCATTCTGATGTTCTGGGGCCATAGAGGGGCCAAAATGACAGAAGTGTTAACTCTTTCTTTAGCTCTCTTTTACTGCAGCTGTATATGCAAAGAAATGCCAACATGCTTCTAAATCAAGTTGGCTGCCTTCTAAATATGTTCTTTTATGCCTGCATATCTGCAACTGAATTAGGGATTCTCTAATTTACTTCATTAATTCAGCTCATCTGCATTTGTAAAAGAAAGAACAGAGAGTGACTAGACTTGGAGAAATTTCAAAAAACATGACAAACTTTCTCTACCTTGAAGAAAAGAGTCAGATGTAACCTTAATGCATGTTTGCATTGCTGAATCACTGGAGTTGGTTGACTTTCTCAGTGACAGCAGCTCTAGAGCACTGGGAATTAGGTGGAGAGGAAATAAGGAGAAATGGCCATGGGCTTACCTGGGTGACCACTGGAGATGAAGAGATCTGAAGGAACAGAGTGCTAAAACAGGCACTGTTTCTAATCATTGACCTAAGCCTGATCTGATTTTATTGAGATCAAGCCTAAAATTTCCACTGCATGACCTGACCTGTTTTGCCTTTGCCAGATACAGTGTGTCTCAAGTACGCAACACTTCTACCATGGTCCCCATCACTAAACTGATGCTACTTCAACTGTTAAAAAAATATTGCAAATAATAATGCAAACACATGTATTTTTAAAATAGATTTGGTGCAGTTAAGTAGATGTGTTCACTTTATTTCACATAACAAGAATTATGAGGGAGCTTTTAGCGAATATAATGAATTGCCATATTTATGGAAAACATATGAGCATGAATTGAATCATGCCGTTATTTTGGGTTTAGATATTCAGTGCCCACAGAGAGGAGTTTAGAAGTTGTGACAAAACAACAGATGTGAGATTAGCCCCTTTGGCTGTGCCTAAATGGATGCGTCCTAAAATCTTGGTGTCCCAGTTGGTCAGAACATGCTGTGGCTCCCATCCAAGCCCCATCCTTCCACTCATCCTCTTCTCAGGCTGGCTTGTGTTTGCAGTTTGCCTTGCTGTGGATTTTAAATCTGCCTGGGGCACGCACCCCAACCCTGGCATTCAGAGCAGCTCTCAAATACTGCGTTTGATTATTCTAAAAAAAAAAAAGAAATGCTGTGAATGTCCTTCTTCCTAAATAACCTGCTGTATAAAGAGAGGTTAAATAAAACCCTATATGGTCAAGGAAAGGTGAGGGTGAAGACTATGATTATCTTATTACTTGAAAGTTTTTCCAAGCAACTTTTTATTGCTTGGAAATTCTGTGGAAGTTGCAGGAGTAGGACTGTTCCCTTTATGAATTAGAAGACTTTATTTTTCAAGTCCTGTGTTTAAGAAACGTGAAATAGAGTTTTGTTAGAAATTGTTATCTAGCGGGTGTTGTGTATGAGGGTACATAGGCCAAATTACCATTTTGACTGTGCTGACTTCTAATAGAAAACCAGTCATTCACTAAGATTGAATCCAGAACAATTTTTGTGATGATGATTTTTAACTTTAGTGGAAATCTTCTCACGTTGGTTCATAAAGCTTTCTTTTCATCACTCAGCATGATTTGACAGCTTTAGCTGTTGTCTGACGTACATGTAGTAAAATACACTGTATAGCATTTAGAGGGAGAAGCTGGTGAAGAAAGAATAGTGACAACATTATTTTGCAGCAACAACAGCAAAACCAAACATCTTGCTTTGAGATGTTTGACTTTCTTACTGTGCAAGACATTGCGAAACTCTAGTGAGGCATGCAGATGAGAGAAGTTACAGGTCTGCCAGGAAGTACCGAACTCGGACACTTAAATTTCAGTAGCTGGCAGTGATTTTGCGAGTCGTGTGATTATCGAAATGAAAGCACAGTTCCCACGTTAAGTGTGCAGGAGCTTAGCTTGAAAGAGCCTTGAGATCAGAAAAGGTAAATAATTAAATTGGGGAAAATGTGTGATGCATCTGCTGGATATCAATAGGGGCAGTTACTTTAGATACGGCAGTTGTTAATGCTGATATAAATTGCAAGTGACTCACCCGAAGATTCCTGAGAACCTATCTATTCATTGTTCTTGGAGGACAGAATTAGTACATCAGGGAATTTATACCTTAGATTTAGGGAAGGTGGGTTTTAGTGAAGTCAATGTATATTATATTACTTTCGTTGACCCTCGGACCATGGGCGACTGTCAGTATTTCAGTACAAGGTCACTGCTCATCCTAAGCTGGTCATAGCAAGTGTGGTGTGAGTAAATGAATATGTCAGGATTTTGCAAGTATTTCGTGTTTCTTTCAAGTCATTAACTTGATTTCAACTGGCTATTTGATAATCATTCTCCTCCCTATTTCCCTTTTCCAAATGTAATTACTTAAACTGGAAGAAAGACTAAAAAAGAAATAATTATATGTAATCTAGGAATAAATTTGCATATGCATATAGTGTGTGGTGGTACTCTTGTCTTCTGTAAGGCTCAGTTAACTGCCAAAGTATAGTTTGCAGAAAAATGGAAAGTCAGAGGAAGAAAAGGAGCAGTCATTATTGCTAAATGAGCCTTAGTGTAAATGAGTTCATCTTTGCTAAAAGAATCCCTGTTTCTAACTGTCATGTCAAAAAGTGGCATACATACATTAACCCTTGTCCTTTATATGCACTGGTGTCTCTCCAGCACTACTGCCTGTGATGGCAAGAGGCTCTTCTGGAATGGTTATTCCTGTTTCACAGAGAGGAGCTGAAACATGGCGAATCAGCTTTGCATTCGTTCCCTCCTGAATGATTCAAAGAAATCACACAGCGGTCAGATTGGCCACCTGAAAATTCCTCCTGTGTCTTTTGTGCACTTGCCCGTGATGTAAGAGACGGATCTGGGGCATGGCCAGAGTGTGTAACACTCTGTTGTCAATTGGCATAGCTTAGAGCTGATCCCATGCTGGTTCAGCGTATGCCATGCCTCAGTCATCCCTCCGTAAGCAATTCATTGGGCAGTGCTTTCCCCACCGCTGCGTGTCAAACAAAAAACAGCACAGCAGAGGTTAAGGATTGTTCTGTTCAGCCTCTGCTTTTGCTTGTTAATGAATAGATATCCGGTTTATTTCAGGAGCATGCACAGCTTTACCTACCTAAATGTGACAGGCATCTAACCATAAGTCACACAGCAGCCTGAAATGGGAAAAGGAATTAAACAAAGATTCAACGAGTTCTGTATTGCTGTTTCATTCTATTGTATTGTGCCAATACTACAATCCAGGACCATTAAAATAATGTACTGGTTACTGAGCAAATACCATTCTTCCTTCCTTTGCTGTGTAGGTCATACTGTGGGATTCACAGAACTGATATGTGGAATAAAAAAGTAGAAAAAGGGGGATTCAAAGGCATGGGAAAGGGGAAGGAGGAAAGAAAAATGGGTCGAGCAGGCAGAGCATTCCTTTGTTTAAGAAAAACAGAAGTATTTTCTCACTGTGAATATTTCTGTGGGTTTTTTTTCCCCTCCCCCACAGGGAGTATTTCTGCAGTTATTTGGTTTGATTTTTATGAGCTGTTGTAATTATTTTAGATGTAGAAAATGCATAAAATACTGATCTTTGTGTGTGCTGATACACCAGAGTTAGAGCCCTCATGCCTTCACAGATAAGGCTTGCCTGTTGTTTGGTATAAGTCAAATCTTTCCAAACTCCCCATCATTGCTCACATTTTTGTGTCCATATGAGGGGCAGTTGCCTTAAATATTGTTCTCTGCTTGTCTTGTAATTCCAGTTGCTCATGGTATCTGATGTCTATTAAGTGAGAAGGGCAGTCATAATGCATTGAGTCGAGATTTGAACTGGTGACTTCACCTCATGTCATTTTGTTTTACAGATATTGTTTGCCATTTAAATGTTCCCTCTCCATGTAATTGCTCTGGATGTTTGAGTGTTGGCATCAGTAGGAAAGGTATTTTCTCTCCATTTCATGAGTGAACGTGAATGAGGTGAGGATTTCATTCAAGGAAGACAGCTTTGTTGAAAAGGATTAGTTGCTTTCATTACTGTAGGACTGTTAGCATAATTAGCGGTTCATCGGAATGATTTCACAAGCCATTTTTTGTGACAATGACTGAGGCAAAGCTTTCCAGATTGTAGTGAGTCTGTCTGATTGACCATGACTGTAATACTAATAGATGTGAAGAGCCAACAGTCACAGAGGGAAGGTCAGCATTAACTTTCTTTCATTTAATGTTTGTTTGGTTTTTTCGGTTTTGTTGTTTGTTTGTTTGTTTGTTTTTCCTTCAAGTTATACATCATACAGGGTGTCTTTTGCTTCTTGTCTTAGTGAATGTTATAATTTTTAATGTTTGTATTCTGGTGGCATCTATAAATTTCAGTCAGAGGTTGTGAGCCCATTGTGCTAAGCAGACGGATTGAATAGAAAAAGACAAGAAAGCTGAGGAAATAATCACTCTTTACTGCTGACAGTACTCTCCAGGGTAGGTTTCAAAATAGCTCAAGAGCTGTGTAAAATTAATAAGCTGTTCCTCATGTACTGAAATCCTCTTTCATTTTACATTGGCATGAGGGATCTCTGTAGAGAGGAGGGGCTACAAATAAGATTTGCAAGAGGCTGGGGTTGAAGTCTGCCCCCTAAAGTCCAGATTTGACTGAGTCCGATGGATGAGTGCACACTAACAGTGTGCATCAAAACGCTCTGTATGGAATTTGTCCACTACAAAATCTCTGCTGTTCAGTCCCTCAGAGCAAGGTTTATTGGGCATAAAATTCGATCCAGTGTCCTTTTGTTTCTTTAGCATCTTTGTAATTTTTTTCACTGATAGCTGGAAGAGATGAGAAATCAGGGAGCATTACTCTTTAACTAGTAGAAAGTTAATGGTAATGAGATATTTTAGTAGGTCTTTGAGGTTCTAGGTCAATTTGTATTCTCTAATGTGGAAAGATGTTCCCATGGACTCTATATTTGCGGTGTGGCATTAAGTTTTCAATTTTGTTGAGGCATTTTTAAATGTTACTTTTCTCATACAGTATATGTTTGGTGCATTTATGCAGTAGAAACACTAAAAGATGTAACACTGAATCATAATTAGGAAGGAAAAAAATTATTACCTGTCATGGAGAAAACCCTGAAATAATAAATACCACCATCACATTTTACTGCTATCATAAACAATTATTCAGCACATGTCCATAGGTTCAATTTATTGTATCCACTTAAATATGTTTATGAAACAATCCTTCTACACACACACACACACACACACACACACACACACACACATTTTATCAAATTTCAGATTCCTTGATTAATGGCATAGACCTTTTTTGCTATGTGGCACAGTCTGTCATACCTCTAATTCAATTTTGAAATAAAGGTATTCTTAGATCTTCTTACAGTGAGGCTATCCGTCTTTCTACAGTTATACCTCTTTTGCTTATTTTCTTATAGAATGGATTAAGATTTAACAGTGATGTATTTCCTAATAAACAGAGCTAGAGGACATCTTATTCCATTATCTTAGATATACCCTAGTTACATCTTCATTGGAACCCATTAAATATTCTTGGACAGTACTTAGCAATATATGAAAGGTTTCTTGTTTTTGATTTCAGCAGAGACATCAATCCAAATGTTCTGGGCTATATTGCATAATTGTCAAGGAGTTAAATATGCACAATGAAGGTACAGTAGTTAAAATGTATTGGTGTACATCTAATGTTTATAGATAACCCTTTTAAAGAAGTCAGGATGTATTGCCATGTTCAGCCATTCTATCTTAATTCTAAATCACTGCCTTTGTGTTTCCTGTTGCAGCCAGTCAGTCGAAGACCCTGTAGAACATTTACCTTGCAGCATTGCAATTTTAATTATCTGATCAAGTGTATTAAATTGTGATAGAGGTAAAACCAATTACAATTTCTCAGAAGTTTATATCTTATTAGTAGTTTTCTGGGAAATGGAACCCAAGTTTATACCAAATTTTAGAGGAGAGGACTCTCTTGTTCTTGTTCCCCACTTGTTCTTTGCATTTCAGATTTGGATCTTCAGGTAGTGTCATCACTGGCACTCGGTGTTGCTGATTCAAAGTGCTGTATTTTGGCCAGTAAACTTGTTTTAGGTCTAATTTGAATATACACAGGCTGTGGCAGATTCACTAATATTAGTAATAGTATGCATAAGAAACTTTCTCTGATGTCATTACCCAGACACTCTGAAATTAAAAAAATGGTATATGGGTTAACTTCAATATTGTATGAAGTTTCTACATACAGTGTTTATAGCAGTGGGTTGAATGAACCATATTCTCACCTAGCTCATGCTGCTGCCAGCTGTGGCTTTCAGGCCAGCAGGCTCTTTTCATCAGGCCTGATCGAGAGGTGTGAGGATGCTGCTGACTGTTGTCTAGTATTAGGTGGCAGAAACATCTAGGTCAGATCCTCTCCTAATAGAGATAGTGGAAGCTGTGTTTTTCAGAGTTTAATGGTCATACATTCCAGGAAGATTGCCAGTCCAGTTTGGTATCTAAACTGTTTTTTACAGCATTTGTGCTGGCAGATCTGTTGAAGGTGCAGGACCTTCCAAATATCTGTGAGAGTTACCTGAACAAAGGTGTGATTGCACCACTGGATAAAACTTATTCTTCATTGTCACAAACTCCAGAACTAGGAGAACATTACTGCTCTGTCAGTGAGCTAATGCTCTGCCTCCAGCATGACCAGCATCCCCAACTGGTAGATGTGGTGGGAAGCTAATGCCACACAAGATATGGACAGTCCCGTTTAATTGAAGAAAGCAGATAAGGGCATTCACTGCTGGTTGTTTTATGTTCTTGTGAATCAAAGTAGCAATGCAGTCTTTAGTGGATAAAATTTGTAAATGTTGAACACTGTTGCCCAGATAGCCAAAGGAATTATCCCTGAAGTGAAAAGTGCACATACTGAAATATTATCCAGGTATTTTGGCAATTTAAAGGATGCCATTTTATATGCTGGGTGTTTCTTAAATGTTCCATTAATTTAAGAACTCTCTATATAAATGCTAATTTAATTAAAATGTCTTTGTATCTTTAATATAAATGAAAACAACAGGCTAAAGACTTGCTGGAAGTTAGCATGGACGTCTGCTTATGCATAATTTTTCTTATCTTCTGCAGCATTGTCTTTCTTTTTTTCTTTAAATGAACAATATGCAAGAGCATATCCTGTCTTGTCTTTTAAAATTTCTTACAGCAGAATATTTTTGACAGGCCACTTTTGCTTTTGGAATTAAAATTTCCCTTACAAATGGTTAGTAAGGATAACAAAACACTGGGTTTTAACTTAGTAGACATGATGATGATACCAGTTGGCATTTAGCTGTCCCATATACTAATTCATGCATGTGAAATAAAATGATTATACTTAGAATTTTTGGTCATTTACCCAGTCCCTATCAGGGAAGATGAGTTTAAATGAAAAAAAAAAAACAAACAGCTATAATTTTTGTTTTCCTTTACCAATAATTCTCTATTGAGAGAGGAAAGTAACGCTTCACCTCCTATGTACATATGCTTTTCTGAAAATACATCTACACAGGAGGCAAATCAGTCGTTTTCAGATGGGTAAATGTAAGTTGGGAGCCTTGAAGGAAAGCAGAGTCCGCAGAAGAAGCTCAAATTCTTTATCCATGAGATTGTGTGGACATACCAAACACACCAGTTTCATCAGCGATGATACGAGTCCCTTGTTAAGGTAGTTCTCTGGCTGTGTTATAAAATTTCAGCTGTATTCAAATGTCATTTTTGGCAACCTGTACTGGATTCAAAATTATGGCCCTTTAAAGCGGAATAGTCTTCAGAGAAGTTGTGGGTTGAGATGAAGACAGTTTAATAAGAAAAACAAAAGCCATGCATGCAAGCAAAGCAAATCAAGGAATTTGTTCACCCCTTCCCATGGGCAGGCAGCGGGCGTGTTCAACCATCTCCAGAAAACCCGGGCTTCATCACATGTTAAGGCGCCTTGGGAAGACAAATACCATCACTCTGAATGTCTCCCCCCTTCCTTTTACTTCTCCCAGCTTTATGTGCCGACACCATATGGTTTGGAATATCTCTCGGGTCAGTGGGGGTCAGCTGTGTCCCCTTTGGTGCACCCCCAGCCTTCTTGCTGATGGGGTGGGATGAGAAGCAAAAAAGACCTCAACTCTGTTTAAGAGCTGCTCAGCTATAACTAAAATAGCCCTGAATTACTAGCACTGTATCCAGACCAAATCCAAAACATAGCCCTATACTAAGTACTAGCAAGAAAGAAATTGAAAGAAATTCCCTAGAAATTGAACTCTGTCCCAGCCAAAAGCAGTACATATTGCAAGCTTTAAGACATTTAATTAAGGTAACTTAAGTCGCAATTCCAGTGAAATATTAAATGATCTGGGTTCTGATCTCCTGTATGCTTAACAATTAGACTTTATTTGCTTATGTTTAGAATCTGCCATCTTATCTCAAAAGCTGCTCTTGCATATAAAGGTGTGATTTTAGCTGCCTGTGAGTCCCAAGTAATTGCACAATTGTGTTCACATGGAGGATTTTACCAGTACAGGAGTGGGAAGTTAGTTTTATTGCCATTGGCTCCTCACTGGTAAACTAAAAATTCCTCTCTAACTCCTGTAGGGCTGGTGACAAGCTTGAGTCAAATATTTCATGAATGAATGGATAAGGAGTAATATTCTGTAATTATTATTTAAAAAAGGATTTACATGTATTGCTCTTAGGTCAGACAGTTGCAGCAGTGTCATCCACTGCTTTAAAATACAGCTAAGCCAAAGGGTCATGGACAGCATGAGGCTATTATTTCTTCAGAGATTTTAATGCTGTGTTTGACTGTGGTAACAATCTCTCCTTTCCAGTTGCAACGTGCTTTTTTTTTTTTTTTTCTAGCAATAGAATGTAGTAAAGCATGAGTCTGGTTGGCATGTTTGATCTCTCATGTTTCAGGCATCTGTGGGAATGATGAAGTAGCTTCTCTGTTCGTGTAATTCCCATTGATACGCAGGCATGTTTGAGACAACAGGCTGAATTTAGATCCAGATCTCCTATGGCTGAATTGACTAGAGGGAAACCTGTAATTGCAACGTGGGCTCAGAGCAATAATGACAAATAATTACTGTTTCCAGAAGGGAGACAAAGGTTCATAATTTCATATGCGGTATTAGTGCACACACCATCACTGCCTTGTGTACTGTGGTAAGACGGATCTTTTCATCTGCCTTCCTCTAGCTTGGGTGATTTTGAAGTGCCTTTATAACCTCAAATTCTTTTTGACGTTTTCTCAACTTCTCTTCACAATCAACTTTGGTTGTAATGGGTATTTAAGTCTCCGTAGAAGACTCGTAGCCCTGATACTCATTTAGTAGAAGAAGCATGAAAGTGTCATCTGTGTACGTTGTTAAAGGCTTGTTTCCATTCTAGGGTCAGAAAAAGTGATTTTTCCACAGCAGATAGAATAGAAAGTGCTGTTTCCAGGTTCCATAATCAAGACAAATACAAGTGCCTGTTGCCATGCACCATATATTTTCCACATTATAGTAATGGATGCACTGCTGCCACCTGCTTTGTCAGGACTTCCAGCTAATTGGAATAACTTATGTGCATTCCAGTTACTCTTACGGTCTATAAAAGGCTGCTTTGTTCTAAACTAGATAGTAATTTTTGATGGATTTCCTTATGGTAGCAGATACTGCTGTACTCTGCTGAGAACCATTGTTTTTCACAAACACAGGTGTTTTCTGCCAATATTAAGGCTACTGAGTTTATGCTAAGGGATGGCATTCAGTGTAGGTGCTGTGACCCAGATCCAGGTGTAGTAAGTCCTGAAAGGGACGTGAAAAGACGTGGTTAAGTCTGTACCATCCGCTCGTGGCTGCTGCCTGCGAAACTTCTACATGCCCTGCAACTTCAGCCTATGATCTTTGATAGTTTCCTCAAAAGCTGTTATATGTCCTGCTGTCTCTGGAGAAGGGTTCAGGCCATATGAATCAGAGGTGAGGAAACCACTGGCTTAAGAAGTTGCACTAAATCTGCGAGGTGGCTTCTGTGCAGCACAGTCCGCTTGACCTCTTGGAAGCATGCCATATCTTCTGCTCTCTCAGCTTCACCCAGACAGGTGGAAATTGTCCCCAGGATCTTATAAAATCTGTGACCTTGCTCCTGTGTTTTCTCTGAATTTCTCTGCATTGTTTTTGTTTTTTTTTTCTTCTCGGTGGTTGCAATCTCATCTGAAGGTATAGCTGTGACATCAGAACTCACAAATTAGGTACTTTTTAGGTGCAGTTAATTTTTGTAATGTAAATCCAGCTGGAATTGGTACCTGATGGTTGCAATCTAGGTCTAGGTCTACACTCATCCAGCGAGAGCTGGAGCTGTATGACTACCAGAGCAACAGTATCTACAGCTTTCAAGATAAAGTTCCCTGTAGTAAGTGATTTATTACTTTTGAAATATACCAGACACCTGTATTTTAATGATTCTTTAATACTCAGGGTTGCAGATTTGGCACAACAGAGTAACAAAGGGGATTAATCACATGTGGTCCAGTTTTACTCCTGTGCTCAGTCTGGAGAGTATTTTACCTCTGTCAGGAAGCCTGACCCCTTCAGACAGTAGAAGTTCTTGCTTATTCCTCTCAGGTGCCTCATTTGGTCCCATATATCAGGTCCTAAACCTGCTGAATCTGCAGGTTTCATCCTCCTTACTTGAAAACTAACTGGAATGGTCTCTTTTCTTGCTCCCTTTTTTTCCCCCAACTTTCAATATACTTTTTTAGATGAAATGGTAGGTGATAGAGATAATATCTTCAAGTCTGCGGCCAGTAATCATTCTAAGAAAACAGGCTAGCTATTCTGTAAAAGAAAAACGAAGAGTATATGATTGCGTACTATGAAAATATGAGTATATGTGAATTTGTATTTTATAATGAAATTGTTTATTACCTTTTAGCACTTGCCATGGTAAGTGCTATGGCAATAAGAGGAAGAAAAAAGGGACATTGCACAGAGCATAAAATGATAGAATTTTTCATGCTATGAATCTCTTTTGTACCCTTCCATGTCCCATCTTAACCTCATGACGATGTGGTAGTCGCGTCTGACTAGTGAAGGGAGCTTTCAGAAAGCAGTCTTCAATCTTTGAGGCTACTTGTGCCAGGAAGAAAAGAAAACTTCTGTGGTAACTGTTAGTGAAGTTATTTGCTGCTTGTTTTGGATGTCTCCGTCAGTTCATGGGAGAACAGTTTATTGCTTTGCAAAGCACAGGAAGATAAACTAGCTCCCTTGAACCTGAGAATTAAGTGCACGCACAGAAGGACATGTGCAGTTTGTGAAATAATCGGTCTTGTTGTTTCAAAATACACTAAGTAAGCATAAACTTACTGGGTTTTTATTGTTTTCCTGTATAAATACTGTCTGTTGACTTGTTGTGGAACTATAACTTTGGTTGAGTGCTGGTTGTGTTTTTACTAAACGCTTCTTGTCTACAAACCTGATATGACAATTTTTGAAGGAACTGGAACGTGAAGTGCACGAGCTGCCTTAGCAAAGTTGGTGCAGCTAATTAATTGCTAGTCCAGCTAGTCTTAGCTTTCTGTTATGTATAAATGTTAGTGGAAATGGGAATTAGCCTGTGATTGACAGTGTCTTGATTATGCCATTAATCATTTTCCTTTAAATGTTAATCAAAGACGTAGTTATTTGTAAGAAAGTGAAGGATCTGAGAAATGCCCTTTGTCTTTGATAATCTCTTAAACTTGTAATTAAAAGTATCTAAAACTAATAATAGTTTTTTCTCAAAAAGAAGTTTGCCAAAATGGAGGAATCTTGCTAGATTAATTAATTTCTGCTCTTGTGGATAGCAGAATATATATACTTACTTGGAAGACTAAGAGTTACAAAGCTCTGTTTTATGGTGAAATCCCATTTATGTTTGCAGAGGAGTTGCATTTTAGAAGGGGCTGCATTCAGCCTTCTCTTTCTCCGGCACTGTTAGAAACTGTTTTCACCAGGCAGGATTTGGGAAATAAAAAGGAGTTTTCCTTAGGAAAGGAATACAAAGATGCTTAGCTTCCCTTTTCTCTTCCACCTGCATTAACATTCCACACTAAACATTCCACACCTTGTTACCTGAACTGGCGAAACTTTGAGTCAAAAATTGATTATCATAATTAGGTGGATGAATAAAAGTCTAATTGCATGAAGGCCTCACAGGAGCCTTCCAGTTTCTGGGGGTGAAGCCTCTTCATCAGCAACTGTAGTGGTAGGACAAGGAGCAATGGGTTCAAACTGAAAGAGGGAAATTTAGGTTAGATATTAGGAGGAAATTCTTTACTGTGAGGGTGGTGAGGCACTGGCACAGGTTGCCCTTAGCAGTTGTGGATGCCCCATCCCTGGAAGTGTTCAAAGCCAGGTTGTATTGAACAACTTGGTCTAGTGGAAGGTGTCCCTGCCCGTGGCAGGGGTGTTGGAACTAGATGACCTTTAGGGTCCCTTCCACCCCAAACCAGTCTATGATTCTATGTTTTTTTTCCCCCTTCTAGTGCAGTTTTTCATGTTTTGTTCTTTTACTCCTTTTTTCAGTCTTTGCCAGGGGTTGTATTTTTTCAGCACCAATTTGCTCTAAGTGGCTCTAGAAAAAGCTGTAGCTCAAGAAATTATTCCTGTCTGAGGAAAGGTGGTCTTTTATACAAGACCCCAAGGCATCTTAGTATCAAAAGATTCATTCACTTAATTCATATTCCATGATTCATCATTCTAATGAGATCTTGGTTATTCATGCAATAGTTATTCATGGATTATTCTCTACTTATTAACATATGGAAACACTGGGCTATGATACTTGCTTTTGGAGAATACTTGCAGAAATCAGTTCCTCTTGAAACATTTATTTCATATGCAACAGTTTACCTTTTGGTTACTTTATGAATGTGTGCTATGAAGATGAGAATATAAGTAATTTGAAAACCCAGCTATGGCAATGCATATTGAAGGGGCACTCAGTAACCCTGTAAGATTTTGTCTCATTTTTGTCAGTGGTAATTTTAAACAATGAAAGGGACCTCTCACTTGACATATATTGAGTGAATATCAAAGTTATGGTGATTCATATATTGCAACTCTGCCATAATAGAGAAAGAACCGTATGTAGAAGGAAGTAATATGAGCTGAAATAGTGATGCGGGACAAGAACTGAGAGTTGCATTACATTATTCTGTGGAACAGAATCTGAAACTGCTGCAGGGGAATGAATACATGATACGTAATATGGACCAATATATCATGTAGATTATTTAATATATTGAAAAACTGATGTATAATACACTATTGAAATGGGCTGTGTAATGTGTTCTGTAGAGAGACTTTTCTTTCAGTCCTCCTGTCTTAGGCATGGACACAGTGGAATACATTTTGCTAAAGAGTAGCTGACCTTGCCTCCATTTACGAAAGGAGAAGGATATATAAATGAGCTGTTTCATAAAGAGGACTGTGTGATTAAGAAAATTCATTTCTCAAAGTAGTAGCATCAGGGTCAAATCAATCTTGGACACAATCAAAGAATATAAATTTATTTTCTCTGAGTTGTGTAATAATATTTTGACAATTGCAGTGCCCCAAAGATCAGAATCATTACATTTAAGAAAAATTGAAGCTACCAACAAGGAGGGCTTATGTTACATGGAACGAACATTCAGTCAACAGAAAAACTTTAATTTTTAACTGTTTATCCTAGACATTTTTTCCCTAGAGATTAGTTGCATCAGTCTGCCCACATTCTGAATCCAATTAGTTTTTTTTTTTTAACTAGTAAGTAGTATTTTTCATGCCACCCCATTGATTTATAATAACTGGGAGATTAATTAAGAGCATCTTTACTTTTGCAAGAGAATCCAGAATATCCATTGGAATCGCTTACAATTTCACTTAAAGCAAATATAATGCTGCACTTGTTGAAAGTGGAAAACTATCCCTAAGGAGTATTAAATGCCTTTTACAGGTGTGAAAAAGATCACATGTTTTTAACAAATACATCCATGTAGAATTTTCACACATTTGTAACACCTGTTGCTAAACTGGGAGAAGTCTTGTTTCTTAATGTAGGTGACTAAGTGCTGCAGGAGATGAGTCTCCCCCAAGGCTCTCAATTTAAATGCCAGCCTATTTAATGTATTCTCTAAGAACAGAGACACAGCTTATAAATAGAACATTAAAGCATTTTTATACCCTGCATGTTGGCTAGGGATTGTGCTATCAGTAAGTAATTTTTTTCAGCTATTATGTCTCGCTCATTAGTTGTGTGGATGCATTCAGCTGTAGAACTGGTTAATCTGTGGCGGGTATTTGGGGTGTCTTTTGGAAACACGAGGCTGTTTCACCAGCTGGGTGTAATTCCTGATCAGAGTTTTTTAAAGGGAGTGAGTTTATCAAAATGCAAGCTGAGAGAGACGGCCTTTCTGATCCAATGATGCATGCTTTCTTGCTGGGGATGAATAAAATAGGGCAAGAATTTCATAGAGTCATGGAACCATTTAGGCTGAAAAAGACCTTTAAGATCGTGGAGTCCAACTATAAACCTAACTTTGACAAATAGAATTTTTTTTTATACAACTCTGCAGGTTCAAAAAAAGGTACTATTTAAATTCTGTACACAGGATACATTGCAGTTGGTAGACAGAGCTGAATTATATATGAAGATATAAATAAATTTATACTCTGGGGCTCTTCCCTAATCCAAAGCCCATTAGAGTCAAAGTAATACTCTTTGGATCAAGGTCCTAAAGGACAACTCTGTGGAGTTTTTTGTATGGTCTGAAGTCTACTCCAATAGAGCAGCTCTTAAAACTAGACTGCTTCCTTTTTCCTTTTTTTTTTTTTCTCCTTTCTGTTTTCACCTTTCAACTTTGATATTTCCCTTTCCAATGTGTATATTTTTTCTCATGCCTACTTCATTTTTGTTTGCAACTGACCAAACCTTATTTTTTTTCACCCGTCTCTCGGCTTCACTTTGTTTCTGTTTTACCCCACCTCTTGTTTCCATTTCTTATCTTTCGAATACCTCTTTACCTTTTGTATCCTTTTTGAAGGTATAAACCTCTGTCTTAGTTTTGTGCCTTCAGCTACCCACAAGGCCATCAGGGATTACCTCTTCCCATTAGAGCTGAGTCCATCTTAGAAACGAAGAGATGCTGAGGCTCGTTCACGCAGTTTCAAAAGGATACTTCATATGCCCTATTTAATTTGCTGCTTTATTGGTTCATTGAACTGACCTATTCTGGCATAAGGTAAAGTTTTCAAAAGAGCTGAAGTCATCTGAAGAGTCAGAGGATGTTTCTACATGGGAAACCCGGGTGAACTGTGCCCCCTTTCTGAACTGATCAAAAGCCATGTGGCATATCAGCATGACTCGCTAGCCTCACCCTACGCTCGGCGTGGTTTCTGGTTGCCACAAGGTGTGTGAATTTCCAACTGCTAGTAAAAGACTCTGTAGAGACACCTTGTGTAGAATATATGTGCCTAAATTGCTTCTGAAGATGATGTGTTGGTATCCTTTCAGAACTTTTTCCCGAAGTGTAAATAGCCTTTTTCAAGGGAAATAAGTTTACTCGGTTCTTAATCGTTATTAGTGGTGGAGTTAGGCAATGTTAATTAGTCACTGACTTCTAATGTAGGCCCACATTTTCACGTGTGTGAGTTTGTACAGGACACAGGATTTTGTGAAGTGATTACTCTGAAAGCTACACACGTCAACAGAAAATGTTACCTAAAAAAAAAAAAAAAAAAGAGAGAGAGAAAATTCCGTCAAAGTTGTAAAAATCGCACAATATTTTAAATAGGTATTTGGGGTCAATTTCTTCCTCCTTTCAGGAGGATTGTGCATAGACTTTCAAGGACCGTGCTGTAATGGTGACGTGTCATGTTTAACTGAAATCTGTTGAAAAGAGATGAAGGGTTACTAGAAGAGCAGGGACACGATGGGCATGCCTGGGAAACTGTGAGCACCTGTATTCTTTCCGAGAGCAACGATCAGGGATCTCAATTAACAGAAATATGATTGCCCTGTTATTTCACTATATTACTAAGAATAGCTGTTATTGAGGAGTCTCATTGATTCCAGGATTTTCTGCGTGTTCAGTAGGAATACGTTTTGAGCAGCATACATCATAAATCTGAAACATTTAGCAAAGTCTTCATCATAGCTTTGGAACTAACCAACTCCCTTTCATCTTGAGTGAAAACCTTATCAGACCAGTATATTTGAGCAGATATTCATACTCATGGCAAAGGAAGATGTGGCTGAATAGTTCATAGAAGAACTTTATGCAGTAGCTTGTGGATAAAAGCAGCCTGCAGTCTTGTAGAGTTTGAAAGAAGAAGAACCTTTCAGCTTTAAAATGTTTTTAAATATTTCAGCAACGCTCTTCATATAGCATTGCTCATGATCTGTGGTATTCTCTTCAGTTCTGTTACTGCCCCCCCTTCCTCCCCCACCAAGAGCATAAGGATGCAAATGAAGGTTGACCATAAATAGGGAGTATGTCGTTGTAATTTTTGTATTAATTTTGTTTTACTCAGTAGCACCAAAAACTGCTGGTTTTGAAGTCCTGGTGTGTTGTCTTTTTCTAGGAGGCAGAACAGTTTATTTCTCTGTACCTAAGGTAAAAAACCCCAAAACCCTGGATATTTTGTGGGGTTTATCTGGTAGACCCTTAAATCATGAGTAAAAGTGGATGTAAGTGTACGTTATATCATTAAATCTGTGGCACGAAGCTTTCTAATTAAAAATATGATACAGTAATATTGCATGAAGTTGTTACTTGATAAATACAGAGTACTCATGTGCCTTTGCATTTTGAACAGGTGCTGTTCAAAAATGTGTAAGCCATCTCCACATAAATTAATTTTCCTGAATGTACAATAGGTTGGGGTTTTTAATGGCATGATTTTGTTATTTTTGTCACTTCTGGGGTTTTCTTGGTGGGTTTGTTTATTTTTTTTCTCATACTGTTTAACAAGGTTAATATTTAGAATACACAACTTTATTTGTATAGTGAGTTTGTAATTAAATATAATCAAACCATTTTCTATCTTGAGGAAACCAAACTGCATACGAAATAGGAATGAACAACAGCTATTCATTCACTTTTCTGTAGCAGTGACTATTATTAGTGGTATAGTAGTTATCACTGAATCTGAGCTATGTTTCTTGGTTAATATATAATTTATAATGTATTATTTCTATGTTTCAATTGACATTTGTAAACAGTGTAATGGCTAAAATATCGTAACAAAAAGTTTTATGGACATTACTCTCTGAGATGGTGAATGTACTTAAATGTAGGTCTCTCAGGTTAATATATCTGTCCTGCTTTCCAAAGTGGGGAAAGTACTTTTGTGCATAAAGAAGCCAAATATGTTATGAAAACATCTGAAAACATTTTTTAGAATAACATTACAGGTGTTCTAGCAACATAACAAGAAATAGGATAGCTACAAAACCAGTGTCCTGTACATTATTTTTTGTTAATTTAAGTGAAAATTAATTCTGAGTAATGTATTAATGATACTATTTTGAAAATAACTGGGTGTTTTCCAAGGTTTTTTTATAATCACAAATATGTGACCTCACAACTTACATGTAGTTTGTGAATTTGGTCCAGCAAAATCACTTCATTCACAAGTCCTGTACGTACTGTGACACCTCTATGAGAAGGGTAACGGAGATTGTTGTCTTTTCCTTTGGTTTTCAGAAATACTTTGCAGATAACTTTGACAGCATCAATTATGAACAATAAATACAAACCCAAATACATGCAAGCTTTCTGTAAGATTTATAAATTCCCTCAACTTTGAGACAAAGATAACATACAATACTGTGAGGGTTTGGGTCAGCTCAGAGTGTTACCACTTAAGGAATTTTACCACTCAGGTCGTACCTGAGCAAAACTCATATTCACAGGAAAATAAAAAGTAAGCTTCTGAGAAATCTGAAACGGTCCCCAATTTGCAACAAAGTATTAGGCAGACATCCCAGCAAAACAAGTGAAAAATCTGCCCACTATACATCTGCTTTATCAGTTTGAAATGAGCAGACATCCATGAAGCATGTAGGTACATATAGAAAAAGAATGGAGAATAACAGACATGAATCTGTTCTTTCATCTTATTCTAGTTAATCTACTTTAAAATACAGAATAAAGTATTCTCTAAAAATTCAGTGGAGCACCCACAGGCTTTCCAATTCTCTCTATATAGCTGTTTAACCATGTAAAATTAAGATTCCTACACTTTTCTATTCACTTAAGTGATAACGTGAAGGTTTCCTTCTGTCCACTCCTCCTTCCCTATGTTTTTTTTTCTCTTGCTGCTTAGTGACAGGAGAAAAGGATGGTCTGTGGGGAAGTTGAATGCCATAGATGCCATTAGCTGGCCACTTATCCCCAAGGAAAATTTCCACGTGGGTTTGTTTCCTTTACAAAGCCTGGCTAGCAGAACATTCTTAAGTTTTCTCGTCACGTTTTAAGTGGTTTCTGTACCAGTGTGATCTCATTTTTGTAAGGTACATGTGGTGTGTTTACATTGTGTGCTACATTTTTGCTTTGTATGCTCTTTGCTTGAGTTACAAGAAGGATGATCAATGTTAAAAGGGTAATTTACAGATATGTTTTTAGTTTTGTATTCCAACTCAAGGTGTTACTGTGCTTTTCTGCTACTGCTTACTTAGGCAGTGGGATGGGTAGTTTCCCTTTCCTAATTGTAGTCAGAGTAAATTGATATATGGATTTAATTACCTGCACATAACAGCGACTGTTATGAACGATTCCTTAAAATTAAGTACTATAAACCATTGTACAGAAATAGGCCTTTAGAAAACCAAGTAAGAACTAGTCAGTGAAATTATGCTGGTGTAAAATAGATGCAGGTGATCTCATAAGCAGATCCTTTATTTTCCAACTTGTATGCTAAATACTGTGCTTGGAAAAGGTTTCAAAATTAACAGGCTCATAACCTGGACAAGAGTAGTAAAGTGCAGTGGTAGTTAATTGCAACAAAAGGAACATCCCAAAGCTTTGTTTGTTTTCTTCTCCCTCCAAGTCTTTCTGCAGAGAAAGCATGAGAGAGGAACTAGAGGGAAGATAAAGCTTGTGAAGCCGACTTTGAATGATGTTTATGTGTTTGGCTTGTTGCAGAAATATCCTTGGGTTCAGTCTGCCATCGCTGCAGCTTCTTTGACTCTTGTATCTTGCAGATCTGTCACAGATGGAGATCAATCCAGAGCAGCACATAGGGTTAGGTTTTGCTCATCAGAAGAATAATTCTTCTTAAATCCAGTTGCCAAGAAATTACACACTGGCAACGTCCTGCGTTAAAGGGCTTTTCTACAGTGTGAAGGTGACAGTCTGAGGATGTACTAATGTTTGGTTCTGCCCTCATTTACTTTGTCCTTAGTAGTGGCTGAATTCCAAACCATAGAAATATCCCTCAATTGGCTTAATAAAAAATTGGAGATAAACTGAGGCAGATGATTTACTATTCCCCTTTCTCAGGTCAGAGAAGAGTTACCATAAACTCAGATCTAGGGGAAGAGTGGAGTTATATATTTTGTGGATTTTAGTGCATGTAGCAGTATCTTTAAAAAGCTGACTGTGAAGCTTATTTAAACTTTGCACCACAGCAGCAAAACTGCCATTCAAGAGACTGTAGTTCTTGCAATTTTGTTTTAAGTGAGAGAAGCATTGCCACTGAAATTAATTGCTCTGATTTGTAGCTCTTGGAACTTCCAGCCACTTTCCTTTCAAGTAAGATTTCTATTATTATTATCATCATCATTATTATCATAATTATTATATCTTTAACACTTTCTCTTTGAGCCTAATGCTGTGAGGTGCTGGGTGTCTTTTGAGAAAAGTCAGATGCTTTTAACTCCCAGAGACTTTCTTGGATGTTGGATACACTGATGTTCAGCACATCACAGGAGAGTATGTCTCAAAGTTCCCTTTGATACTGCAGAGTGGATGAGGGACAGCAATGATGGTGAATGTACATTAGGAGATTACTCACACTCATAAAAACATTTCATGGGAAAAACTATGGTTTACATTATAATCCCTTCATTCTTTCCTAACTTTTTCAAACAACTTTCTTCCTGGAAATACAGTTTCTTCGTAATGTACCCTTGCAATACACAACCACAAAATGTCACCCAAAGTAAATGGCTTTAATATGTAACTTGCTTAGTGCCTTATTTTCAGTTTTCCCAGGAGACATTCTTAGACTTCAAAGTGTACAATACATAAATCATGTTTCATCTTTGCAGAGCACCTTATTTTCATTAGGGATCCTTTTTTTTTTTTTTTCCTTACCTTGCACTAAAGAATCTGTGTCACTAATTGGGCCAGTAATTCTTGTCATATCATGCTAAGTAATGTATTTGTTATGTGGTACTTCAATGGCTACTTCAATTGTTTGTTACACTTCAGGCAAACTGAGCAATTAAGTGCAACATGAATTTTTAATTAATAAAAGAAGGTGGAGGAAGGAATATTGTATTGGGTAAATTTAAATTTCCCATTGTCTCATCAAAATGCCAGTACTTTATATGTATGCAGAAAATTTCATCCTGCTCTTTATAAATCTGAAATAGCCAAGAGAAAAGCTGTTACTTTATTGGAACAAATATGGGAAACTTTCCATCCTTGTTAGAAATTACCTTGTTCAATCGCCTTACAAAGCTGCCTTCTCATTTTTAATTTAAAAATTAATTTCTAATGGCCTCCTAGCTTAGTGAGTGCTAACAATAACTGGTTTGTTCAGGAAACACCATTGCCATTTGAGATTCATAATTCTGGATGTAATTCTTTTCCTTTTAAAAAATTAATGAATTTGCTCAGGATTAACTGATTGTGAAAAGTACTGATTTATTTCCTTCCTGTCTGCTCATTTCAAGTGACCTGATTCTATTGAAAATCAATATTAGTGGTCTACCTGCATATCTCTGCCTGTAATTTGTGTCTCTTACATGTACATACAAGTGTAAAGAAATGCATTGTTTTCCTGACATAAGTATTTCAGCTTTTTATATGGCAGCAGTATCTTTGCTGTGTTTGTCTGCATCATGTTTTGTCATGCTTTCATTGTTTTGAGCTTTTTCTTTCAGCTTCTCCTCATTCTTACATTGAGCATCTGAATAGTTTAGATTTGTTCTGAGTATTTTCCCCAGAGGATACCATGGGTTCCTAATGCTGATCTGAAAATTCTTACTAGCATGATAGAACCGAACCAGAGTTTGTAACAGGTGGGAGGAACACGAAGAAAGGAAGGGACGTGGTTTACATTAAATGGAACAGAAACTCTTGGAATGAACTGTTAGACCAAAAAAAACCCAAACACACTAAATATATTTGGTGTCAGTGTAACATTTTACTTCATCAAGATACAGTGTTTCATGTGCAGTTCGACTTTTTTACCTAACCTTTCCCAACTCTTTCAACCCAACAAAATAATTTTTTTTTTTTTCTGATACTATTCCTTGAATTGACACAAATTTAGGAACTGTACAGCCCAAAGTCTGAAAATTTTCTTGCATTTAAGGAAAATTTACAGTTTGGTCAAAATATTCCCTGCAGACCTGATTGCTGGAGTCTGATGGCGTAATATTTTGGCTGGAATTTGGACTTAATTCCTTGATTCCTGCATTCCTTATAGAGATAGAGAAGTGGAATACATACAAACAGACTTAATTATTTCCCTAAAGTCTAGATTAAAGCAGAAACTCAACATTCAAGCTGTAAATTAAAACAGAATCCTTGCCAAGCACACTTAAACATGAAAAAATTCTTCATTTCCTTGCACAACACTTAGGCAGTGAGTAAGTGCTTCTCTTTGTGCAAACCTAAGTGGCACAGTTGGCTTTGTGCTATTATGGTCCACGTGTCAAACAGCAAATGTTACATTTTTGAACTTGAATCAGTAGTTAACCTGGGTTTGACACATGGATATTGTGTGCTTACACAGATCAGGGGGAAAAAAGATAATACAACCATAATTATGTGCACAGCAGTTTTCACAAGATTTACCTGTGCTGCATGCCTCATAGACTCTTGGATGCAATATTTATTTTCAATTTCTACCTAAAAAACCTCTGTAAATTCCTTTTATCTGTTAAAAGAGGTCTGGCTTAGAATATGTGATATCAGCGAAACTATCTACAGGAGCTGAAATTATAGCTAGAGCTTCTCAAACAGCTCTCCTATTTCCAGTTGTATCATAGTCCCAAAATTTTGATTTCTTTTAATTTGTCAGGACACAAATCAGTGGTCTAACTTGTTGGAGGGGACAGTACTCTAACTTTTCTGGATTTACATAAATCGTGGTTGTAGTTTAGCCTTTGGGAGACAAATTGAATCGGTCAGTGAACGAGGACTTTGCATCACTCACTGTGTTTGTAGGACAGTGTGGTTTTTGTTGCAAGTGTGAATTGTGGTGACCTATGGTGACAATGAGGAAAGTGTCTGGATGTCACTGCAGGAAAAGCTGGAGGACAGTGTGCAGCCAGCTGGCGTGTAATCCACCGTCTGGCTAAGCAGTGAACTGCGCCGGGGAATCCTCAACCTCACACGGTCCTGTACTGCCTGAGTCCGATTCTGGTAACAAATCACCCCCTTAGCAAACACGAGAAGTGCCGTTGGCGTAATGGAAGAATTAAATAACCCTCAATGCTGGAACAACCTTTCTGTAGGTCTTCTACCCAATGGACTGGCAGGATGTTTTCCAAGATGGTAGTTTCTCACCTCCCTTCACTTCCCTACTGAATCACTCCTGAAATGCCAGACAAAAGGAATGATTCACAAATTATCTTTTTCTTCCCAGAAAGGAAATAAGGGCAGAAAAGTCTAGAGAAACCCTGGCTATTTCTCCTTTTGGCTGCTTTTACTCAAGTATCACTCTCTTCCCTGCTCTCATACTTTGGGTGTGTGCTCTATCCATGTTCTGCATTAAGAAGGTTGATTGAGAGTTTTTCAGATACGATTCTTTGCTTATCTTGAAATCATCCTTTTTATGAAAACCAAGTGGCAGAAACACTGAAAGCATGAACATATCATGTTATCTAAAAAATACAATATTCTAAAATCTCATACTAAGACATAAATATTATGTGAAATAAGTGCAACTTCCATTCTTACCCTCCATGCTGAATTCAATCTTGCAGGAAAAGATGACACTAGGTAATATCCAGGCGATTTGTACAATTCTGTATTCCACAGTGTCATGATGAAAAAATGAAACCTTTATTGATTTAGATCTAATTTTAAAATATCGCAGCAACATTATCTCAGGGATTCTTTATGCTGATGTCAAAAACATAAACCATACTTTCAGAGGAGATATGTAAAAACCTAAAAAAAAATTCTGAAGCAAATTGTAATTTCTAATCTTGTTTCTGTCTTTACTGGCAAAAATGTAGCTGTAAAACATACTGTAAAATTTCAGTCTGGGCACCTCTGTAGAACAAAGTGTTTTTCAGGCTTTAGAGTACCTTTGCTGATAGCAGCATGGTAGAAGAATAGGTGGCTGCTGCAGAAGGATGGTGACTGCTGTCATTTCCGCTTTCCACTGTAGAACTTTAGACCAAATACTGTTTTAAAAAGTATAGTAAGACTTCTATTGTTTTGCTCTTCTGTTAGTTGAGAGATTCCCTTACAGCCTGTTAAAATTTTTTGTAAGCAATGAGTTAGCCATTTGCCATAATAACAAACACCCATAACTAACTTAAATAAGCATATGAGTTCCAAGGTCACCACTGCCACAGAGTTCTCTTTGCTTGCTTTCTGCTTTTGTTAAGGTGTTATCATATCCTATTGATCTTTCTCTGTCTGTACTTTAAGACTTGAAAGCCGGGAGGAAGGCAGGATAGGCATCTTTTAAAGATGTAAGGGGATATTCTGGTCCTTTGCTTTATGGTGAACGCAGGTAGGTAAAGTGATGGGATAGATCTTCAAATGGTGTAGTAGAATGAATGTATACACTTTAAGGTTCTAAGCATATTTTTAAAAGGATGAATTTTGAATGAAAACACTTTCTGTGTAGTTGAAAATGTTGGGCTTCAAATCCTGAGTTCAATTTTATCTTCATTCCTATAGCTTCTGCTTCTGGTGAGTATGGGTGGTGTATGAATATATACAAAACACAAATGTGCATTTCACTCAGGCATATAAACTGAGGTAAGAGCTGTCATTTTTTAAAAATTTTTATAAAGGAGCCAGCAAAAGGGAATCAGGTACCATAAGAATAAGATTGTCAATAATAAAAATTTAAAATAAGAATGAAAACTGAAATCAGTCCTTTTCTCAATTTTTCCAATTTTTTACCTTCTTAGACTTGTCTGGTTCAATTATATATGGCTCAGTGTTGATTTTGCAATTACCATGGACCTGTAAAACATAAGATTATGAAAAGACTTTTTAATTCTGCTTCTATTTTCCAAAGAAGAACAAAATACTACAACTCATACTGATAATGTAGATTTACTGTAGATTTAATGTAGATTTATTGGTTTCACAGCAATGTCTGGATATATGAAAAAGAAAAAATTACGTGAAAATTTAATGGATCCTTCCAAATAGGGTCATCTTTTCCACTGTTAAAACCTAAGATTTTGTTTTTCATCCTTTTTTGCTATTTCATCCTATAATTCTGGAACTTTATTGTTGTCATTTGTTCTTTGTTATCTTTATTCCTGTGTCCTGGAGAACCATGGGCAGTTCATACGTCTGCAAGCTTAGATTAGCACAGACAGAAAGATACAAAGCAAACTGTACTCTGATTACAATAAAATGTGAGAAGGACCACAGTGGTATTTGATTGCTATATTCTTTAAAAAGAAAAAAGAATATTGCAGCCCGTATCAGTGGTAGAAGACATTAAACTGCATCTCTGTAGTCTAAAATTGCATCAAGTGTTGGTGGTTAGTATTGTTCCTTTAGCTAATGTGTTGCAGTGGTTTCTCTTCACACTTAATTTATCAGGAAATAAGCTGAGTGAGTGTCTAGCTTTTTCCTTTATCTGCCTGTATCTGAAAGCTGAGGGAGTAGCGAGTTTGGAAGGGGCCTCTGAAGATCATCTAGACTAACCCCCATTCCCAGAAATTACCTTACGTCAAACACAAAGCGTTTTTATGTATTATATATTACATGGAGATTTGTGGGAGTAAATTGAACAAAAGGCCAAATATTATTACTTTTCTGTTATTTTTATTGTTTATATTTGTTTATGGCTTTGAATTCTTTCCCATTTTGCTGAAATCACGGATGTAGCCAGACATGGCTGTGTTTGTCGTATTAGGTGAGAGTCGGGCAAGAAAAGAAGAAAACACTGGGAAATAAACTGTTTTATTAAAAAGAGCAAAATAAACTCTTATAAGGAGATCTGGAAGATATTTTCAAAATTCTGCAATTACAGTAGAAATTCTTATACCAAGTAACCATTTCCATAAAGAAAGTCGGGCTTTTTCACAGTCATCATGCTTTCCGTAGATTTGATGTGTCAGCTGTGTGGATGATGTCTACTTTATTTTTGCCTGACATAATGATATGTAGGCCCATGATCATGATCTTTGCTGTGGACACACTATTATTAGTAGCAAATGAGGAAATACAGGCACTGGGGATAGAATCTTGGGGTTCTTTTTAGAATTCTTGTTAACTTCATTTGCCTTATTTTGCCTTAGACAAAGTAAAGACCAGGAACTGAGGTCTTGTGCTCACTGAATCCCTTTCAAACATACACTGACTTGTGATGTGAAGTATAGCCCATAGATATTTAGGAGTGGTTAGTCACACTTCCTAGAGGTCTTATAGTCCAATTGGCTTTGGCAAGGTTTGGCCTTGACAAAGGTGTTAAAAATTACTGAGCTGCTGGAAGAAATCTGATTTGGTGATCACCTGCCAATTTAGTGCATGTTGGACTGGTGGCAGCCTTGCCAGTTATTTTTTGTGTTCGCTGTGGAATGGCCTCTAAAGATTTCAAGTCAAGGACCCCAAGACAGAAGTCAGCCAGAACATCCTTCATAAATTGCACTAGTCAAAGCCTTAAAGGTACTTATAATGGCACTTATTAACATATTTCTCTCCCTAGTAAGCCCAGCCTAAGTGGAGAAAGAGAATATTCTGTTGCAGGTGTTGCATTTTCCATTAGCCTTTAGGAAAATCATTCTCTTTCTCTTGGTCTCCTCTCTTAATGGGTCCTTAAATGGTCATGCTTCTGATAATGCTGTCAGGAGAAATACTTCTGCAGTTTGCTTTGACCTTTTTGCACTTCCTCATATTTTCTCATTAGTCTCAACCCATATAAAACTAACTAAGCTTGACTCTTCACATGAAAACTGGCCAAAATCTCTTGGGGAATCGTTGAGCCTTTAAGAGACAAAGCAAAAAATGCATGTGTGATATCTGGGAGTGGACTAATTAGGCAAAAAAGATTTCAGGTGCTGTTGTTATGAAAAAAAAAAAAGTTTCAGTAATTTCTTCTCTACGGAAATAGAGATAGCTATGAGTCTTGGAAGAAGGGGGTTAAGTCTAGAACACATTTTATAGAGCATTTCACGTGCATTGAAGACAACTGACAGCTTCCCTCTGTACTGCTATTTCCCCCCCTCTGCCTCTCCAAAACCCACATTGTAACCTTTCAGGATCATTTGAGTGAAAATTGTTCCGTGTGAGCCTGATTCCATATTTTAGCTTGTTTTACTTTATGCAGACATCTTTCTCTGTAATGTACAGCTTCATTGTTATTGCTACATTTATAGGTAGGAAAATTAGCAGCGCACAATATGGAAAACTACACATTTCTGTACTAAACTACTGAAATATCAGAAAAAATAATGGCAGCTCAAAGGAAAAAAAATAGTGGATTTTAGTTCTTTCCACCCTGCCTATCAATATTAAATAAATGTGAGTTTAATTCCATTAAGATGAATAAAACACTGTATAATAAAATGCACATGGAATGCACTCTTCTGGCTCTAAGTTGCAGAGTGATGGGTTATCTATAAGACCAAGAAAGCAGTCTAGCTTAAACAAGTTGGTTCCCTTAGACTGATCTAGGCGTTACATTTTGCACTAGCAGTTTGAAAGTGCTGAAGAAGTTAAAAAAAAAAAAAAAGATTTTTATGCCACATTGATCATTGTCAACACTGAGAAGAGAGAAAAATACCGTGTGGGAATGTCCAGGATAAATGATCTTTGCAAGAACTTGTTCAGAAAACTATCAAGATGAACATTTTTGAAGCTGAAGGTCTATTTTTGAAATGGTTGAAATAGGAAAATTACACTGATTGTCAGTTATCTGGAATTGTTGTCAGTCATTTGGGTGATTGTACTTAAATGCAGTGAAGCTTTTCTGTTCCCTGTTACTGTTGTGACACGAATGACAATATATTGCCTCAGTGGATAATAGGATGCTGGTCTGATTTAACTGACTTCTGTACAGACTTCTCTCTGCAACCCAGCTGGGAAAAGATGGGGAGGTGGCAGTGGAAGTGACTGTCTTCCACCTGCCATGCTCTTCTCTATATTATTATTATTTGCATGTGTGAACCAGAAATAGAGAATTTTATCTGGCCTATCTACTTACGAATTAAATTTATGGTGAAGCTAATTTGACCACGAAAAGAGAGAAAATTGCTATTTCTTTAAAAAGCTTTGAGTGAGTAGAGAAAGGCTTAAACTTCAGGTCAGTCCTGTGTACACTGGTTAATTTATTTCCATAGGAAACAAAACACTTTTGTCACTGAAATGAGTGTGTTACCAATATGGTGGTATTGTATTGCTGTATGAAGAACAGAGCACACTTTTTCTAAGGTCAAAAATCTCTTGTAACTAAAAGGTGCAGACTGTAGATTGATGTAGTTGAATTCTTCCTTCTACCAAAGTGATCTGAAGATTTGCAGTGATTTAATAAAAGGCACGTGTTAAAATTGCTTGTGGATTCAGTGCCTTGAAAAGCCATTTCTGTATTTTCTATGTGTTTTTAAAAATCACATAATACATCCAGCTCTGAAGGACCCAATGCAGGAAGGACATTGACCTGTTGGAGTGAGTCCAGAGAAGGCCACCAAGTTGATTAGAGGGATGGAGCACCTATGAGGAAAGGCTGAGAAAATCTGGTAAAAAGAAGGCTTTGGGGTGACCTAATTGTGGCGTTCCAGTGCTTGAAGGGGACCCTCAAGAGAGAAGCTTTTTACAGGGGTATGTTGTGACAGGACAAGGGGGGAATGGCTTCAAACTGAAAGAAAGTAGGTTTAGGTTAGATATTAAGAAGAAATTCTTTGCTGTGAGGGTGACAGGGCACTGGAACAGGTTGCCCAGAGAAGTTGTGGAGGCCTAATTCCTGGAAGTGTTCAAGGGCAGGTTGGATGGGGTTTTGAGGAACCGGATCTAGCACAAGATGTCCCTGCCCATGGAAGACAGGTTGGAACTGGATGATCTTTTAGGTCCCTTCTAACCCAAACCATGCTGTGATTCTATGACCTGTCATTTCCTACTGAAAAGGCAATAGAGCATCATGTTGTACTAGTGAATTTAATTTTACATATACAGGACATGGAGAAGATTCAGGTAGACATAACACTTACCTTTATAGTTCACTAATCAATTAGTATGTTGTTGTGTACACTGATTTGATAATAGAAATTATATTCTCCAGTAATGGGAGGTACTCCACAAGAGCCAGTTCTGTCTCTGAGGTTGTGATGCTCTGGAACTGTGATTTGGTAGACTGTAACATTTTCAGAGTTGTTAGACTAATCATGTAAATCATTCTTAGTTTAGGGATCATTAGCTAGTTAGACTGTAACAGCTCCTAAGGAGCCACTACAACCCTGGATCCAGCCACCAATGTTGGTGCTCTCAATCAGGTTGAATATTTCTGTTAATATTCTGGGTTTATCCTTACAAAAGCAGCAGGAAAATAGTGCTTTTAGTTTTGAATGAGGAGATCATTTTTTTCCAGTCTCTGGATTCTTTCTGCACACTAACTGAAGTACTTATATTCAAGAAAAACCAACAAAAACCCCCACACTCCAAAGTTAACACCACCTGAATGTGAACTGGGCTAAAGCAGATCTGTTTTCCTTCTACCTGGAGGTATGGTACATGAGTAGTAGTTCTCCTCTGAGACAGTGTGCTGATCTTTGCCTCTTTCATATAGCAAAGGCATTTAGTGTAAAAATAGAAGTCATCTTTTGAGCTAACCCACTTGTAGAGCATTGATTTTAAAAGGGGGCTTGTTCAATATACGTGAGTCAAAGTCTGTTAAAATGCAGTGTTTTAAACTTCATAAGCGATGTGAGTGAGGAAGAGATCCCTTGTGCGAAAATAACCAAACAAATTGTACATTCATATTTGTTGCAGAATGATATTGAAAAATATTGGAAATTCTGATTTCAGTTTACTACCCTGTATTTATAGCTGCACTTCAGTTTCATCACAGTAGGATTAGTTGAATGAATAATGGTTCATCAGTGTTAGCATGAGGAAGTCACAGTATGGCCCTCAGTGCTGTAACATGAGCTTATGAAAAGAGATCTCTGAAGCACAACTAAACATTTGATAAATTATTCAGACTGGAAGGAGAAGCTTCAAACCGCTCATGGTACTGTGTAGCTTTGCAGCAATTGTTTCATAAACTTCGTATAACCCAAATGTAGGTAAGGGTACAATCTGAGGGGGAGTTCTCTTACTTTGGTGGTGTATGCATCCTCCATTGTGTGATACAAATAAGAATTGTTCAAATCATAGAATAATATCATGGAATCATAGTATCGTTTGGATCAGAAGCAACCTTAAAGATCATCTAGTTCCAAACTCTCTACCATGGGCAGGGACACCATGCACTAGACCAGGTTGCTCAGGGCCTCATCCAGCCAGTTCTTGATCACTTCCTGGGATGGGGCATCCACAGTTACTCTGGAAAACCTGTTCCAGTGCCTCACCACCCTCCCAGTAAAGAATTTCTTCCTAATATCCATATTCTAATTCTAATCTATATCTATATTCTAATCTAGTATTCTAAATCTACCTTCTTTCAGTTTGAAGCCATTCCCCCTTGTCCTATCACTACATGCCCTTAATCAAAATTTCCCCTCTAGCTTGCTTGTAGGCCCCTTTAGGTACTGAAAGGTGCTAAAAGTTGTCCTAAAGCCTTCTCTTCTCCAAGCTGGACAAACCCAACTCTCTCAGCCTGTCTCCATAGCAGAGGTGCTTCAGCCCTCTGATCATCTCTGTAGCCCTCCTCTGAACTTGCTACTCTGGTCTTCAGCATCCACATCCTTCCTGTGCTTGGGAGCCCCGGCGCTGAATGCAGCAACTCTGGAGGCAGTTGCTTGCATGGCTATGGGCAAATTGTGTGCTATATTTGGTTTGAAATTTTTTTTTTCCGAGATTTGTGTTTAACTAGAGCAGTGTGAATACACATAGTCCAATCATAATCACGGTGATGACTCAGTCTCACTGTGTTATGTGGCAAGTTCAATGTAGGCTCCATACAAAATACGTTTCAAGGTTTCAGAGGTGTCTTTTAATCCAGGCTGAAATGCTGTGCCACTGAAGCCAGCTCTGCAGATTTATGAATGATGGGTCACTAACACTCGGGCTCATCTTCTTTATTGTACATCAGCTGATGAGCGTTGAGCACAGCTGAGAGCTTGTAGTGGTGTGGACAAGGTCAAGGCCTAAACACATGGCAGTTTCTCCTGGGAAGGGATACATGGAACTTCTCTTTACCAGCACTTTTTAGAATAGTCAGAGTTGCTTTTGACTCTGTCCAGTCTCTATTTGGAAGATTCATTTAACTCCCAGGCTGATAATATGTACAGGCGTGACTATATCATGGGATTATTGTTTCTCCTACTGTACGATTTCTCAGCATCACTGGGCATCATAATTCCTTAGTTCCTCTTCTTTTGGAGCCAAGCAAAACTCTCATGAGCCACATTCATTTTTAATGTAAGAATAAACCATTTTCAGTGTCTTATAGGGACATATGCGCCACATGCTCAGAATTTAATATGGATTATTAATTGTTTTTAAAATCTTGGTTTCTTGTTTCATTACCTTCTTTCAAACAGCTGTAAATTTTATCTTCACTGCCCTTGCATTCCCAGTTTTATTTCACCTTTTATCTTTTCAAAGTTTAAGATCCCATGTTCTATGATTCTGCAGGTTTCTAGTTTATACTCACAAAGTTCTAGACACTTCTCTCTTGTAGAATTTACTATTTATAGAGGATTTTTAAAGAGGCTCCTTACTTGAAATATCATAAAAATTTGAAACATTAGCATTTGGAATTACAGCATCACCGTAGATGTAACAGTTTCTCAAAGTAAATGTTTAACACATTTTCTGTATATGTGCAATACCTTTTGACGATTTTTAGTGGTACTATGTGTAGCTTTAAAAATTCTGTATGGAAAATGCTGTGCTGAGTCCTGAGCTCCCAGATCAACATCACTGTCAGCACAATCTGAGGCAATATTGCATTGGTGGCATGTTTGTTAGCTGAAGTGGGGAAGAGCACTTTGAACAATGGAGAGTGGAATTATCCAAATGGGATTCTCTGATGTACCCAGGAATGTGATTTTTGGGTGGAGTATACACATGAGATGTGCTTCATCACGCAGGGACGTTTTGGGTTACTTCTGTCAGATTTTTCCTTTGAATAATGTCATCCAAGTGAAGAATTACTTCTTTTTAGAATTGAAACAGACATTTTATGAAACTTATTCCAGAAACATATTAAAATAATACTGATGCTTGAGATACACTTCAGAGCTTATGAAGCTTAGGCCATGAATTTAATTTTTTCTCTCAAATTATGTTTTTCCTCATTCTCAGTTCACCAACATTTTGCACCTCTTTTTTTTTTTTTAATGGATAAATTTATAATCCCATGGCAGAGTTCTTCTATTAACACATATGCTTGACACTCAGCTTCCAAGTCTATGCCTTTGGTTAAACAGTCTAATAACTAGGTCTTGAACATTACTGTTTAATTGTTAAAACAGAAGGAGTGAGGTTAAGTATCCAGTGCCTTTCTCCTTGTGTAGTTGTTAGAAGCAGTGTAACATAGCCTGACACATCTGCCAGCACTTCACACCCACTTGCTCATGTATAAATGACTGAACAAAGGACAAAGCAATGAAAAATCAAGCTTTGCTTTTTAAGTAGGAATGATAACAGGTTAGAGAAAAGCAGAAATATGAGCTGCACAATACATTAGAGAAACAAAACTCTAGTGGAAAATATTGTGGCATTTTATAAGTGTATTACAAATTATGTTAGTAATTATGTGCATGTAGGTAGTAAGTTTTGAGAATATATATAAAGATCAAATTTGACGGTGAGCAAATAAAACTGCTTGATTCAGATGTTCATTTTAAGAGAAAAGGCAATCAAGGAAACCAATCATCTATATTCTTTAGATTAATTAAATATTTTTACAAAGAAGATTGATACAATTCATACAAAACCTACATTCTTTTAGATCAAATTGGTTCCCCCAAATCCAACCAGAGGTATCTCATAGGAAAAAAAGAATTTTGTTGAAGAAATATACCCATCCTTTGCTGAGAAAAAAAGGACTAAAAAGTGAAGCTTATTAGGGAAGCAAGAAGGATGTTCTATTTCCCTTCTTCTGACCTGATTGATATTCTCTTTTCTGGCTCCTGACATGTTTTCTATAATGCAGACCACAGAAAAATAGCAGGCAACTTGGCTTGATTTTCTTCCAACCTTCAGACTTCAAATGTGGAAAAAAATGTCTACTAATTTCTATTTCAGTGTTGCCATAGATACAGTTTCTATGATGTTTTTATTTTTACTTCTGTTTCCCTCTCTATCTATGTATCTGTCTTTCCTCTTTCTAGCTAACAACTTTTCTTCTTCTTTCCCCCTTTGCTTTCCATGCTTTCCAACTTTCCCCTGCATCTATTCCAGTTGCTTAATTTGATCGGTTGTTAGGATTTTTTTTTTTTTTTTGGCAATTCAGAATCCTCACCCTTCGCGCTCTGGTCAATATTTTTATCCTGTAATACCCCACAGGTAGTGTCCAGTGTATCATGTTGGGCTTTCAAATACTCTTTGTACTCTTGAAACTCCCAGTAATTGACTTTGCTTTACATACTCTTCCAAGGAATGCCGTCAGGTTCCCCCCTCCCCCTCTGTTCTCGGGTTGTACTGGGTTTCTCTTTGATTCTTCGTAATACACACTCTCTCACGCTGCACTTTCCTCATTTTCTGTTTCTCCCAGACCCTCTTCCCTCGATTTTTCTTTGCTGTTTATAGGAAATACATATAACAGCAGCAACTCAGAATAGATTGGCTGTGTAGGCTTAATGTACCTTCTCATCTGCAGTCACTCATCACTGATGTTGGATTGCTTTTACAATTGCAAGGAGCAAGACGGTTCAGTGATGTACTTAAATTGGGTGGTAACTGCTGCTGGTGAAAATGCTTCATCCCTATTAATTAACAACAAAAAAATTAATCATTGCTTTATTACTCCCTTCTAAACGTTTAATTCCTAATATGCTCTGTGAAATTTATGATCTCCTGATCTAGTAGGAATAAGCCAGATCAGGAAAGTAGAGCACCCGTGTTTTCCTGTGTCAGTTACACCTTTTGCTCTAGGGACAGTGGCACTGGGCCTATGGGTATCTTGACAAATACTGACAGTCTTAACTTTGGAGCTCTGATTTATAGGTCTAATTCAGGGCTTTGGAGTCCCCTTATATGTTTCCTGGACAGATTTAGATTCCAAATTATAGATGCTCTGAATAACCTTCCATGGAGAGTGAAGCTTTGTCTTTGGACTGTTTATGATCCTAAATGGAGCACTTGACCTTGATGCCTAGAGTTAGCTGCTGTTTTCTGATTTCTTATGCACACATTTCATCATGTGGCATTCTCCCCTTTAGGAAACACAGAGCTTGATTCTCCTTGAATAATAGTTGTCATCAATTTTAATAGGGATGTGCTCAATGCAAATGTGTCTCTAGAGACATTCTACCTTCTTTGAAGTTGGGCAACATGATAATTTGCTTTTGCTACCCAAAGACGTTTTTTTGTTGAGTTGGTTTTTGTTTATTTGTTTGTTTGTTTACCAGCAAGGTTTTTTTCTATCTGTTATTCTGCCCTACTGGGCATTTATTCTGGACTTCCCCCAAGTCTTGGAGGAAGTATCGTGTACCACCTTACTCCTCCTCAAATATTTATCTTCTGGACTTTTCAGTGAAGCCATGATTTAGTTTGGGTAAAACTGGATAGATAGAAATTCAAGATTGATGTGGTTGGAGGATGAGATGGATAAGCAGCATGCTTTCACCTGTGTATGGACGGAAGGGAAAGGAAAAATGGTTACAGATGAATCAGAGCTACTGAATTTTACAAACTACTTTGAAAGAACTAATTCTTAGTTAGAGTTTTAAAGTTACAAAATTAATGTTAAGCTTCATACTGTACCAAATCAGAGCTGGTGCAAAGCAAATCTTTTGTGTGTCTCCTTTAACACCTTCTCTGTTCTTAGTGCTCTCTACATCTGATGATCAGTTAACAAAGCCTAAATAATTGTTTATCACGTGTTAGAATCGTTTTAGGTTTTTTAATCAACAGTTTGGAAATTTCTGCTTTGCTGCCTGTCTCCTCTGGACTGTTCCTCCTCCCCCATCTGTGTTAGTAGAGAAAATCAGTCACTCTCCATGCGGCTGAACTTGTTGGCAGTATTCTTGCATGCTTTTAACCAGCGTAAATAGCACTGGGATTTACTGAGGAAGTGTGGCTCGTTTCATCTAGAACAAGCATCTAAACTTAAGGCATTATATTTAAGCTAGCCACAGGCAGTCAGGCATCACAGGAAGGAATTCTTTCTATTGCCAGTTAGCTGTTCAGGAAAAAATAGGATGAATATAGGGAGACACAACTCTTGGAGATGTGCTTCCACTCCTCTCCTCGAAGAGAGAAGCTTGGTATTAGCTTCACTCTGCTGTACCTGTGCCTACTCCGAGGAGCTAGCACAAGGATATACAACTCCTTACAAGTGGTACCTCCAGTTTTACAGCACCAGAGACAATCTCTTTTTATTTCAGTGTTGTTGTTTCTCTTCAGTTGTCTTCAGATGAGTTATTCTTAGTTTACTTTGTTGTGTCTGAGAAAAGAAGCAATCTCTGGGATCAATACTTTTCCTTGGAGTGCCTAACTTAAAAAAAATGTGAACATGTGGAAATTAAAAGATTTTATACTGTCGTTTTAGGAGAAACTGGTGGGGGTTTTTTGTTTTTGTTTTTGTTTGTTTGTTTGGTTGGTTTGGGTTTGGTGTTTTTGGTTTTTTGTTTGTTTTTGTTTTTTGATTGGTTTTTGTTTTGTTTGTTTTTTGTTTGTTTTTTGGTTTGTTGTTGTTGTTGTTGTTGATTGGTTGGTTGGTTTGGTACTAAATGGGAAAACTGACTTCTAAACAAGTAGAGGCTATACACTATTTTTCTCCTAATCCTCTATTACTGACCTAGTAATAGGCCTGTTAAGAAAGAGGCAGTGTTGATCACTTTAGCCACAGTCACAATTTGTGCAACTGTTATCTCACATAATCTAAGTAGGTAGAGTTATTGTGCACTTTATGTTACAATTCTGCTTTTGAGCTCAATAAGTGACTAGCTGCGTTATTACCAAATATTTATATGGTAGCCCCTGTGGACAAGGATCCAATTGTACCAAGACCAGTACAAACATAGGAAAGGCATAGAATAAGGAGCATGAAGAGTACAGAAGAGGCTGGACCTGTTTGAATAGCACAGGTATGATGATTGAGAATCTTGGTGTCCTCCAACACATCCATAAGAATCTTCAGCAAGATCCCTAAGAATCTAAGTATCCTCCAGTCATTGCAGTGTGAGTGGTAGCTCAAAGCCCTGATGGCCTCTTCTGCAGTGCAATCTCTGGCTTGCCTTTCGCACTGTGCTGATTTAAGTGCAAGCATTCAAATCTTCACCTCTCTGTCCTGATTTTCTTCTCCAGCTCCTATTAGTGATAGTCATATTTTCTTCCTGTCAGTCCTTGATTTCTTCTCCCCTTCTTTCCTCTCCAAAGTACATGCTACTGTCGTATTTGGATTCTTTGGTATCACGCTTGTCGTGTGGTCTACTTGCTGTATCTTCCTGTTATAACATTATTTTTCCCTCCGGCTGTATATCTGATTAGTATTCACCACTTTAAGAAATGCTTCAGTTTTACTCTCCCTGTGGACTTCCCTTTAAGAGTGTTTACTTCAGGCAAAGGATAGATTATGCTATCATGTTGTAAAATCCTAATAATACCAATAAATGCCTCTAATGGGATGAATTCTGGCCCTTTTTTGCTAGAGTGCTGTTGAGAAGGTGTCCCATAGCAGCGGGTTTATTAGAAAGAAAAATGCAAATTTAAAAAAAAAAAAAAGAAATAAACTATCTGTATACATTAGAGAATTAGAAATATCAGAGACTACCAGTCTAGAATCTGTTTGGAGTTTCCAATTGCTCTGCTGACAATAACGAGGTTACAGTGGTGTGAAAACTGAATCAATAAAATCAACCACATGCCCTCTGAGTCGTAAAGCATATTGCATGGCATAGAATATTGCGCTGTGTCTTTGTCCCAATAAAACCAAACCACTATTGATGCAGTATAGAAAGGGGCCAGAAAATAAAGAAATTCCCTGTATTTTCTGAAATATGTAGAAATATTCTGAATATTTCTATTTCTAAGAGCATGACTGACATATGCTGCCTGTATTTTGCTTGGTTTGTATAATTATTGGGAATTAACAGTAGTCATGATAGGTTTTCTCTTCATTTATATCCAGTTTGTGTTTTACTTTCTAGCATGTATATTACTGCTGCAAATATGTGCTTTTGGTGATCTTGACCTTGAACTGGGTACCGTATGTTTGAAATCTACTGGAAACAAATTTTGGCCTATAATGCAGCCCGTTTGCTGCAGTGATTGTGCTGCTGTGAACAAGTTGCCCTGGTTTCCAGTGATGTGCTGAGTACAGACTGCAGAGTCTGAGGTCTCTGTGCATGGAACCATACCCTCAAAATCCTTCCTACCAGCTCTGCGCACACCCAGCTGTGAAAATTGGATATGGATTGTGGAGGGGTAAATAATACGGTGTTTATGGTGTTCTCAGAAATACAGATGATACACCAGATAAAGTCCGAGATGACAGAGAACAGAGCTACAGAAATGTGTATGAATCTCTTCTGGCAATACTGTACCTGCTGCTGTCAGGACATGACAGTGAACAGTTCTGAAATCCAGCTGGTGGGTCCCAGATGCTCTGAGAGGGTTCACAAAGCGTACGTCTTCAGGCACCTTGAGGACAGGCTGTGTTACCTGACCTAGTCTGATTTTCTACATAGGCCAGGCTGGTTTTTTCTCCCTCATTGTGTGTGATTGTTAGCTGCTGAATGTAGAGAAGAAGGTCACACTGGTTGTTGTAGTTGCAGAGTTGGGTTTTTTGATAGTTGTCCAAAGGTCAGGCTGCTTGTTCTTTTACTATCTCTCTTGAGTGCAAAAAAATAAATGAAACACATTGAGGCAAAAATCCCTAACTATAATAGTTCAGAGTATCTTTTCAGATGAAATGGCACTTTATTCCCTTACAAAACATTGCATAGAAGAACATGAGGAAAACATACCAATTTGATTTCTTTTGAAAATGTTTTCTTAAGACTGCCAACTTGGAAAACAACTGAAAGAAGCAAGGGAAACCATTGATTGTTTCACACTATGTGACAGCTTAAGTGTCTTCTTTAAAGGAGGAGAAAGTTCCTCAATAGCTCTCCTCCATCAGCGGAAATTGCTACAGAAAGCAATTTACTATATGCTGTCCAGAATTAATAATTTGAGTTATTGATGTAGGATCCAGGTCACCACCTACACTGAAGGGAAGACCAAAGGGCACAGTTTCTTGCTCAAACAGTATGGGCTATTTTCTGTGCAGAAGCTGTATTTTGGCTGATACACAGCTCGTACTGACTCAGCACTTGAGATAATGAATCTTTTTCTGAAGCTGAGGTTTCTGCATATTAGTGACAGCATAGTATGTTGAGGCTGAGACTGATAATGGTACTAAGTAATCATCCCTTTTAAAACAGAAATTACTTTGATGAACATTAACATGAATATCAGTGTAAGTACAGGGTGTGCTTAGTACCATTTACCATGACCTTCATTTTGATAACAGCTCTAATTAGGTAAGTTTTGTAGAAGCTGACAATCAGTTGTGTTTGCATTACTGTAGTACCTTGTGGATTCTGTTTATCTACAGTTTTGTGACTTTCATTCTTTCTTTATCATTTTTGTCTTATACTATGAGTTTAATCCACTGAGCAGATGAAACGTCCACAAATTATTTAAGTGTTCCCAGACATAGGTACTAGGAGAAGAGTGCTCTTCAGGGCTGTCGGTTCAGACCCCTGGCATTTTAAGTCCACAGCTCTCAGATAGAGCCATCAGGGCTATTCCAGAGGAGGAAGAGGCATCAGTTCAGCTGCCTCACCTTGCTGAAGCAGAGTAGCACTAAGTCTCTTGGACACTATTGCTGACCTAGGAAAGAGGCAGTAATATACCTGGGATAACACAGTGTGAGGTTTGAGAGATCCAGGCTTGTCTGACATGCATTCAGAGGATTTACTTGTGATTTGGTTGTGCTTTACAGTTACGTCCAGTTTATCAGATTGAGCTAACATGTTACAATAGCAGACTTCTCCAGCCACTGGCACAACAGCTGATCTCTGTATGGAAGTGCTTACATGTAGTTTGTGTTTGAGAGAGGCTGAACAGCAAACTGCTATGAAACATGAAAATGTCTTGTTATTTGCATTTGCGAATCAGGAGTTCCTCCTTGTTTTTAAAGGAGGCTTTAGGGTATTTGCAGGTCACGTAAAAATTCTCATTTCAGCTGTTAGTTCTAAGGATCTACTCTTTCTTAGTGAAAGTACAGATTCCCACAATTTTTGATATTATTGGATTATGAGGCTTTAGGGAGGATTCTTGTTCATGAAGCACATGATGTTTTTCATCACTGCTAAGATTCTGTGTAATACAGATATGAAAAAAACATGTTTGGGTCTACAAATGTTAAGGAAGTTAAATAGGAATGAATAGCAATTTCTGTTTAAGGAAATACTCGTGTGCTTTTCATTATAGTTCTAATTTAACAGTCCTGTAGCTAAATGTCATGTACAGCCAAGATTCTAAATGTAGGTGAATCGGGATTTCTCCAGAAAATGTAGAAATTGCTCTTTTGGGATTTGTGGAAAAATTGTTTTTCTTTGAATACTGTTATACATCATATTTTATTTATCAAAATGTAATTCGAAACTTCCATTTCTTCTCTTTTAGCATACAAGGAGCTTGTAGCTTAAGGACGCTGATACTGAACAGAGCTGTAAGGTATTTTTTTTCCCCAAGCAGAAAAGGGAAAGTTGTTTGGAAACATGTGGCTCTGAGAGCTGCTTTCCATGTCTACCACATTGTTAGAAACCAAACAGTTTGTCAGGACTCTTGCAGATTAGGATTAGAAGAAGGAGAGAATGGAGGATTGATGAAAGGGGAAGTATGAAGTGACTGAAGCCCCACTCGCATTACAAGAATTGCTGACTTCTTTTCCTGTTCAAGCCAATAAGAATAAAAAATTGGGTTTGCTAATGAGATGAGAACTTCATTCCTTTGTTTCAGATACTAAGACACACCTCATTTTTAGCTGCAAAAGTTATGCAGTTTACCTTTACAAAGCTAATTGGAAAGTTTGATTTTAAAAAAAAAATCATTTAGAAAGGTATGTTTTTAAAGGTAGTAAAAAGAAAGGTGCTGAAAGTGCTTCAGCTTTGAATAGGATAAAATATGTTTAAGAACTGACAAAATTATTTTCAAAAAATTATTCCTATTTTTAGCAAAGGTATTTTCAACCCAATGATATCTAATGGAAGAGTACATAGTCGAGCACAGCAGACAGGAACCATTGTGCTCCTACAGTTAAGGGTGCATTAGTGTTTCTATTACAGTCTTGTGTATTTTATGAGATAAGATGGCTCAGTAATTGGTTCCAGACTGAAATGCAGCTTGGAACATTGAGACCTGAGATCACAAGTTATTCTTTTAGAAATGTGTTCTGGGACTTGCGTAAACTTCTGTGGTTTGTTTATGGTATACTGGGTTCCCAAGGTCCCCATTAAGGTTCACAATCACATTAAAGGCAATTTTGCATAAATGAGTAAGTAGACACAATACCCGTACAAGTAGTTTACAGTCTCATATCCTCAGCCAGTGGGTTGCAGTTTAAATAGGTGCTTAATCCCACCAGATCAGGATCTGTGAGTAGATTACTAACTGATGCAATGGGTCTGAAATTCCACTTAGGCATACTGAGGTCTTTTTGCTCACCAGGACCATGAGGATTAGCATGCCCATCCTGTACCTACAAGGACAGCTTTGAAGTCCTTGATGGCTGATGGCACTGCTGGGTACTGGTTCTTTGCTCCTTGGCTGTGCAGGCTGGCTCAGGGGAAGGAAGAGCCTATTCACAGAATCACAGGATCGTTTAGGTTGGAAAAGACTTCTAAGATCATCCAGTTCAAGCTTTGACTGATCAACACCTTGTCATCCAGACCATGGCCCTAATTGCACCATAGCATAGCTATTCCAAACCCTGCATTTGATCTCCTTCCATGGTCATGCCCTGGGATGCTTCTACTACTGATCCCACTGTGTGTGGAGCAACATGAGCAAGGGTGTCATGTAAGCCAAAAGACATGCTTTGTTTTTTAGCTGGGACTTGATTCACTTGAAACTTGGGCCCAAGATGTAAACAAAGGAACAAAGCAAGTTGTTGCCATTTTTTTAGACTCTCCACAAAGCTCTTCGGGTTATCTTTGGTTTATGCTTCCTCATCTGCACCTTTTCTGTTGCTAAGCACAAGACCTGGTTAGAAATATCTCTGTAACATTCACTTAAGTGTCCTTCAGAAAAGGAGTCCTGATTCTTTTTTCACCTGGGTTTTTATTTTGAGGTGACTTTCATTATTTCCTTTGGGATTATGGCATTCTTGGACTGAAGAGAAATCGGCTTAGGTTGTCTTTATTGCCAAAAGTAGGACAGGTTCTCCATACCTTGTTCTGTTCCTACCTGTGTCTGGAGGACAAGGGTGTTGATTTACCCTCACCATCTGACAGTGTTATATCAGGAACAAGTAATAGCTTTGAGAGCAAAGAGCTGAACTTCACATTGATGTATTTTCTAAACTATTATTTTCAAAAATGAGCATGAAAACATTTTTTTTTTTCAGTGTGAATGAGATGTTACTGTCGCATTTGGCCTGAGGTGTTTATGATTTACTCCACAGAGTCAAAACGAAGTTTATGAAGAGTTTGTCACAGAGCCTCAGGGAGTTATCCACTTGCTGCTGAAGAAGAGATATTAGATTGAAAGAGATACACAGAATTTTTATATATAGAGGGATATCTGTATATAAGGGACTGTGTTACTAGAAAAACTTGTCTTTTCATACTGTTAGAATGTTGAAAAGCTTTTTATGCTGTGTATTAGTTCTTGCAAATTGCTTGCCAATTTAATATCAGCAGCATCTAAACAGTAAGTAATTGCTTATGATAATGAGTGCAAACTAATTTACTGGAATATGTTAATATTCACAATGCACTTTAGAACAGCAGGTATTCCAAAAATACTACTCTCTCCTTTAGCTGCAGTGTTTAGGTTACATTGTTATTATAAATGCTAGCAATATCATCACAAAGCCAGCCTCTTGTTGAATAGCCTTCTTACTGAGACTCCAGCATGTGAGTAGGTAATGTCCTTTGAGAACTACACAGGATATGAACAAAACCTTCTAGATTTAAATAACGAATCTTAGTTTCTGGTCGATGCTCATTAGATGAGCAGACAGAGAGCTTTATTTTCCTTATGACTTGTAAAATGTTACTTACCAAATTTCAAGCCAAATACCATACAATCTCTTTCATAATATTTGAGTGTCTTCAGTGGATTCATTCTTTGTGTGAGACACAGAAATGTATCTAGAAGAATGCTTTATGTTACAGAAATACTGTAAGATACTCCTGTAGCACAGTAGTCCTCAAAACGTCCAAGCCGGTATGCCATAGCTGATTGTGCAAAGACTGGTGTTTAGTGTATTTGAATTACTGTTTTTTTCCTTCTTTTCTTTGGAAATGTTCTGTTTTGCCTTGGGTTGGTTTTGGGTTTTTTTAGCAAGCTTAGATGAATGCTTATTGAAAAATGGGTTATCTCTGAGCACATTTCTGCACACGGTAATTTTCCACATGCATTGGCATTGCTTACAGCTTTGACGTATTCTTGACATCTTTGGTATGTTACTATAAAGCCCTGTATTAAAGTAAGATTTCCCAAACTACTGAATACTTATCTTCAGTATATTAAAAGCAATCGTAATTTCCCCTAGCCAGACCTTTAGAAGTGAGAGGCCTACACAGTATCATTGCTTCAATTAGACTGGCTTAGTCTTCAGTGGGGGATTAACTGCTCACCTTTCTTGCATATTCAAATGAACTAAGTCATAGCTAATAGTACTGGCATACGAAGTGTCAGAGTTGACACTTGAGTTAGTCCCTGGTGAAATGAATGAATAGCTTACACCCCAAAACCATTTTGTCAGGTTCCCTGCAAACATCATTGTGGAATTCAGGAGTTAAACCATCCTCTCTAATTACTTAAATATGTTAACCCAGTGAAAAGCATGAGATGCGTATTTTTCACTGCAGCTCTTTATCCTCTGAAACTGGCAGAGAATTGTTGCTTACAAACATCAGCATAAGGAATTTCCAAAGAAGAATGATAGCAATTATCATAATGACAAGGCATGGAGCAGTTTTATGCCAGACAGCAATTGGAAATCTATTATGTAGTAGAAGAGAAAGAAATGGGAAGGAAGCGAATTGGCCCAACCTGGCTGGCCCCCATTAGCTCTTATTATAATGGTCTAATAACCTTAAAGATTCAAGTACAAATACAGCTGAGTCTGTGTACCCCTATTAAACACTGTTTCATGTGCAGATTTGATAACATAAGTAAACATTGATGTCCCAAAATCAATCTTTGGGATAATGACTAGAAAATCTTTCCAAGTAAAGTATCATTTGTAGCTGCTCGCTGATTCTTATTTTCAAGCTTCCTTGAGATAACCAAGCAGAGTTTTTTACATTGTATTCCTTTTTACCTGATACTTTTCAGAAGTTTGAGTACATTTAGTACTGGCAAAAACTAGCTTTGGTTTTAAAATTTGAGGATTTTAAAAATTATTTATTACGTGTATCAAATAAAATATCCTGAAACTTTAAGCTTGCTTATGCTTGGATTTAGAGAGATAATGCAATGATTCAAGACTGCAGTCAGTATTTAACTTGCTCATCAGTACTTCACTTTGCCAGGTCTGCCTCTGAGATGCCTCTGAACAGTTGCTTCAGGGGAGGATTCCTGTGCTTGAGAGAGGCTTAAGCTCAGTGTTTTTCCAAAGATCTGATAACTTGCATTTCATTTGATTTCATTTTTCTTAGAAGAATGGTTACTATTTTTGTATTTCAGGGTGTAACATCTCTAAGAAACTGTGCTCTTACTGTTTTTCTTCAGCTATAACCCACACCTGTGGACTCCAAAATGTTCAGAAATGCTACTGCAATAGTATTTTATCTGCTAACTATTAATAGTTGAGTAATCAGTAGGAGAGCATGTATGCCACAGAACTTCTTACTCTTCACTAGCTTTACAAATAAGCAATGTTAAACTTCATTGCACATTGCCCATAATTACAATTAGCTTTTTTCAGAAGAGCTTCATCTCAGCAAACTCTGGAAGTTGCAGTGTTGTCAGTACCATCTTTCTGATGCGAGCAATAGCAGCATCTTATCTTAGTTCAGCATTTGACATCCTTGGGCTTGTATCATTTTTCAGTGAATTTAGTAGGCTTTCAGTTAGTGCTTTTATTTTCAGGATATTATACATTTCTTCTGAGACAAGTTTGCTACTTTCGAGAGCTCTCTAAGGATTTTTCAAGATTAAATTATGAGATGCACAATTTAGCAAAGAACATAATATAAATGTCACTTAAAAATAACTAAGTTAATGCAAGATTGGATAGCTGGAGTATTGTATTAGTAAGGAAGCCAATAAGAAATAAAGACTTTAGCCTAGAAGCATGCTAGACATTTGCAGCCAAACTCCTGTCCATTTTAACATTATTAAATAACTTAAGGCCAGCTATTTCAAATGTTTGTATCTTCATTTAAAGAACAGGATCTTGATTTTTAAAGGTTGCCGGAAATGTAGCAACACTTTTGGCAATTGGGAAACTGCTGTAGGTGCTTGAATAAAAACATAACTTCAGGCAACCTGTTTTGCATGAAATAATGACTAAAAATTATTATATCTGTGAAAAGAACATTGCTTTTTGATGGACCTATACAGAAAAAATTTAATTTTGAATTTTCTTCTACTATTTTTTGGCCTATGTGCACATCTGTGCAGAGCTACTTTTGTAGGAGATGTTCAGATCCTGGTCCGTGTATTCAGCTTACAGTCCTCCCATTTGAGTCAGGAAACTCAACAGTTCAAGTTTCTTTGCTTACAGGATTTCTAACTTCTGCCAGGTATCTGTTGAGTTTGTAAAGTCCCTGGACTGGAACCACTGAATGATTTCACATAGGCCACCAACAGATGGTAACAACATTTGGTCTCTCTCGACCTGCATAGTATTTGAGCTAATGTCCTAGTTTCTGCATCCTGTTACAAATCCCTTCAGCTAACCAACTCTTTTCACTACATTAATTTTGGATGTTGGCACACCTAATAAGCTATAAGAAGCGAATCAGTGCACGTGCAGTTCAGTTATTTTAACAGAATTGATTGTAAGTGTGGTTAAATTGAAGTGTAGGGCCTTGACATTTCCTAATGTAGGGATAGGGGAGGCCAAAACAGTCCTATTGTCTTCAAGAGGACTTGGAGTTTACTAATTTGTCTGATAATGCTATTGAGGAATACATTTAGTGCAGGTAGCTCAGTGTGCAGCTGTAGTGTGAACTGCAGGGTGAGCTCTGGGGAGCGGGAGCCCCAGCCCCAGCCCAAGGCAAGAGGCCCTGAACTGCTGACCCTTTGCATAAAAAAAGGGCACAGGGACCTGTGGCCAGGAGGTGGGACATTCAGAGACACTCAGAGACACAGCAGGAGCTGACGGCCCCCAGACTTTGGCACCCTTAGTCTGTGAGGTTATAGAAGCCCAGGGGTTGCTTTGTTCGGTCCCTCCTCGGAGGCATCCAGCTTGAACTGTTATTTTGTTATTTCATTACTGCACCATGATTAAATTATTATGAGGATCTGGACCTCTGAGACTCTGCTATGGGAGACCCAGGGTGCAGCCAGTAAGGAGACCTAGTCTGATAGTGTGAGTGTGGGATGTGTTGCTGCAAAGGGACCTCAGTCCCAGCTCAGGTGGTGCGAGTTACTCATGGATGGTCAGACAAGGAAGTTTCCTTAACAATGCCTTTACATTCTGTTTGTTCTGAAATATTTTTCAACCCATTGCCTTCTCATATGTGTTTCCCAACCACACAATTTACACTTCTGTAGACACTCTTCAAGAAATTTATCTTTGACTCTATGTTGACAAGGCAAGAGGAATAAAACCTTCCCTTATTTATAGACATTTGTCTTTTAATTTCCATCTGACTTTTTGGCAAGCTTTCAGAATCAGACACGTTGCATCCTTGTTACATTTAATAGAGTTATAATGGATTAAAATCTTTTGTGTTGACTACAGTATGACATTTAAAGCAGGCTTTGATTTTAGAAATACATAATTTTCCAACCGTCTACATTACATAAGGGTGCAAGGCAATAATGGGGAATTACTTGCCTTGCATTTCATACAGAAATGCTTTAAATTCTTTTTGAACAGCATCCATACTGGAAAAGTGATAGGTAGCCCATAAAATTTTTAAACTGAGAGAGTGGAGAAGAACAATCATTTTCTTTTATCAGTCTGTGTCAGATTTGCGTTAGGAAGACTGTACCCTTTCATAAAATAAATAATGAGTTTTGTATAAATGAACATATTAATGAGATCAACAAACCACAGAACTTTTTTCCTGTGGATATTTCAAAGCTAATAAAAACAATTTTACAGAATTAATGCCTTAATATTATGGATATTCAGTAAATCAACTCATGTTTTGTTAATAAGTAAGACAAACCGATACTCTTAATTTCTGCATTCTCTTAGGAGTCCTTTCAGCTCCTAAACTCTTGCGTAGCTAAGGTCCTTCTCAAAATTGTATTCATTTTAACACAGTTGAAGGCTCTTGGTTTGATGTGCCTACTCAAACTGAGTAATACTTTACTCCAGATAAGTGATCTAATCTAAATCAATGGGGTCATTCAAGGTGTACTTGATTTAAGATACTAAAATAACTCCAGTTGGTAAGTTGTTTAAATTCTTTGAAACATTTATTGTAACCATCTATGTCATTTAGGTTGGTAAGAATGATACTGACTTGTAATACTGATGCTAAGATGTGTAAGAGTTGTGCTTTATAGTTATACATGTTTGTTGAGCTGTTATTACTCACAAATTTTAGTTGTCACTTAGTGACACTGTTGAAATTATTAAGCTAAATAGAGCTTAATGTAGATAAATATGATGTATTTTTACTTGAAATATGAACATTTTTTTCCAAAACCAGCATAAATTGTAATTCCTGATTTTTTGTGGAATGGTGCTTTGTTTCCCAAATGTTACTCTTACCCTAGTGCAAGAATCCAATAGTTTCTGTTCGTCTTTCCTCCCAGAACTCCTGATGGTATTTCAAATGTGTGGCACTATTGTCTGACTAGCAGAGCACACTGAGTATATTGACTGGCCCACCAATATACAACTACCAAGTTGTATGTTGCCAGGCTATTGCCAAGCAAAAAATACAGTGGCTGAAGTCTATAGATTTCTCTTTTACAAAGTCATTGATTTTCATTAAACTGCTAAGAGTTTGTACAATTACTAATTGTTGATTGTAATTTTTACCTACCCCTCCCTCAGATTTGGCTGGTGGATTGAAAAGTTATTGTGGGATGAACAAGAATAGTGGACGCGTTGTGCAGCTCTATAAGATCATCCTTCACAGAGAAAATTTCTAAAAATAAGACTTCACATTTTCAAGTGGGGAGTTTAGAGTACAAAAGGAGTTGGAACGGGAATGGAATATTTTTTCATCCACTTTATTGTTTCATGCAGGGTAAAATATAAACAACTGTCCAAATACCATTGCTAGCTGGAGGAAAGGAGAAGTAGTGAAAAGAGTGATTTTCTTATTTTTGGGGGTTTTTTGGGGGGTTTTGGGTTGTGCACATGTGCTTGAGTATGGTGTTGAGCTGATTAAGCTACCTATATGTCGTGGGTTTACTCTGGACCAATTTTTTCAAACTCTTTACAAGATCACTGTAAGCTGAGAGAAGTTGTATACAGACAAAAGAGATTTGACATGGGGGAATAATAATAAATTTATTACTAGCAGGATAAAGACTAAAGAATAATATATACGACAATTCTAATTAGGTTTTCTTATGAAGAAAGTTCTATGTATGTACAAAATTACCCCTCCCCTCTGTATCCGTCCAGGAGGAGAAAAGCCTCCTCCCTGCTTTCAGGGCTACAGTTCTTCTAAATTAATTTTGCAGCACTTGAAAGTTTTTCTTCTGTTATCTCTAGGGCAACAACTCTGATCGGCCGTGGCTGGAAATCCCTCTCTCTCTTTCTCTCTGCTGCACGTCGACCTCAGGACTGTCCCTGCTCCTCCCTGCCGGGCCAGGACCGGAGGCTGGGGGGTACTCGGGCCCTGTGAGGTCCTCCATGGACTGCAAGGGGACAACTTGCTGCACCAGGGTCTTCACCACTGTTACAGGGGATAATGGCATCGAGCCCATTCCCTGTTTCTTGTGGGGTCCCTTCCCATGGGAGACAGTCCTTGATGGACTTGTCCAGCGTGAGTCTACCCGCGGACAGCCATTCTTCCATACTCTGCTGTCTCTTAGGGTCACAGATGAGCTGTACCAGCATAGATCCCTCACTGGGATCACAAGTCCTACCCGGAACAACTTGCTCCAGTGTAGGTTTCTCTCTCCATGGACCACAGGTCTCCAGCAAGACTCTGTTTCATCTTAGGCCTCCCACAGAGTTCCAGCTTCTTCCATGTGCTCCTCTGCACCAGCACAGGCTCCTTCATGAGCTGCAGGAGGGTCTCCTCACTCCAAATAATCTTCCACAGGTGGCAGGGGTTTTAGTTTTTAAGTCTTTTCCCGTGCTGGAGGGGGAGAGGGGGCCCCCCCAGGCCTCTCCTCTCCCCTCCTGCTACACTGACCTTGGAGGCTACATTGCTGTCTCTTGTTCTCCTCTGCTCTCCTCTGGGCTGGAATTTCTTCTGCCTGATTCATCTTGTCTTCTGTTTTCTTAAATATGTCATTCTCAGAGGCGGTACTAAAACTTGTGATTGGCTTTGCTCCGCAAATCTACCTGGAACCAACTATTTTCAGCCCCGGGGGTGTGGGGGCTGATAAACCCACGGCATCATAGCAACTCATGTGGTCTGAGGGAAAAAGCTTTGCTGCTGTGTTAGAGCCATGAACCCTCAACAAATGCCATTGGAAAGGCCAGGATGCTCAGCTTGACTCCAGACTGTGCTTGTTCTGTTATCACTTAGACCTTTACCTGGAGACAACTCTTAGGGACAGCCGAATATAATAAAGCATGTGCAGCACTGGTTTACAGATTTCTCTGAAAAACTGGGTGCAACATTGAAGGCCCTGATGAAGCAAGTCAGGATCACCTTAGTGCTTTGGGAAGAGGAGTTCTATAATACAATGTAAAGTTGTGCTTTAATTAATAGTAGTAGATACTGCTTTGTTGGCTCATTTAAATTAATTGCTCCAGCTGATGATTGAGCTGGTTGAGGTAGTATTCATGTAGTCACTGTCTGGGTGAAACTAGCTTCTTGACCATAACTTTAAAGACATATCCTGTTCTATGAAATAGGGTCCAGTTCTAGATTACAATCAGCACAGTATTAACCTATGCAGGAAATAGAGATGTCTCAATTGCATCACAGACAGTGTTGGAAGTTTGGAGATTCAGGTAGCAGCACCCACTGTAAACATGATGTGGCTTCAGCCCTTCTTGCAGAAGAATTGAATTTTAGAGCTCAGCTGTAGCACAGTGAAATGTGGGTGCCACAGAAGGCTAACAGTAGGCAGATAGACGTTTTTCATTTGCTTTATTTTCATTGGCATCTTCACTTGAAGAGACAAGATGTTATCATTAATGAAGATATTAATAACAAAACCCAGCAACGATCTTTTTCAGTGATGGTTTGGTCAGTGAGTTTTCCTACTCTGGTAGAGTTGAAGATCAGTGAAGGAAAGTAAGTACTAAGGAATTGTACTATGCAGTTTGTGGGAGGCGGTACTAAAAAAGGACTGGTGTGGTAAGACTCCTGTAAGTCATAGTTCAAGCATTCAGTCTGCTGGGTTCAAGGATCTAACTAAAAATTGTTTGGAGTAGCAACCAATTTCCAGAAAAACTTTGACCCTTTAAGGTTTGCCAAGCTGAGTGTGGTCAAAGGAACATCATAAATATACTCCTAGACCCTATTATCCACAAGTATAAGAGAATCTAGCCAGAAAATAAGACATTTCTTCATTCTTACCCTGGTGGCTCAAGCTTTTTGAAGAGCTGCAGGCAATGATCCACTTGAACATCTTCTCCTTCCCCATCCAATACACCTTTTCTGCTATTAAGTAGACTGAAGGTAGAGAAGCTTGATGTCACTGTTGCAGGAAAGGAGTTACAATCCATATTCCGTCTCCTGCCCAGACTTGTGGGAGAGAATGTACCAGAATGCCTTCAGGAAGCATTCAGTTGAATCTGGTCTTTAGTTTGAAATACTTCTTCCAGCAGCTCTTTCTATCTCCTTCCCATGGTTAACCCTAATGGCCGTTCCCTCCTGACCTCAACCCTGTGGCATATATTCTCTGTTCTGTGTAAATAATTAATACAGCACAGTCAAAGAAGAAAAAATACAGAAGAGTTACATTTTCTTCCACCAAATGGATTGTTCTGAAACACCCCCCGCCTTCCCCTGGGAGATCATGTTTCCGTCTTGAAGCATTCCCTTCATTACTTACCTTAGAAAATCTGCACAAATCTTCTTTTTGTGTACTTTTCTGAACTTCAGCTTTGGCAGAATGAAAATACATAGATGGATACGTAAAAAGAAGTTTTAATGAAGATGTATAGGTTTATCAATGCACCTAATTACTTACCAGTGGGAATATGCGGGTTTACATTGTAGCACAGAATAAAGTACTGATAAGGTACAGAAGGAAGAAAATAACATTATTGGGTAATTTCTCATTATAACTAGAAATGCTTAACCTTCATATTTTTTATAATAGCTCAAAATTACTAATAATGAAAGTGCAGCTAGTAGTTTTCATCACTGAACTTTACAGTCTTCAGTCTTCAGTTTTTCAGTCACAGAGTGTGATGGAATCATAGTTTATTTGGGTCCAGAGCTCAATCAAACCATTGCATCCACTTAATCAGCATCTGAAACCTGATATGAGTGTTGAAAATAAACATTAAGTTACTAACATTATGTGTGGAAAATGGAATTATGTACATTACCCTTCAGTGCAATATACCTAAACTCAAAATTGGAATGAACATGAGGAAGGTAGAAAGCTGTTGATTTGTGGTTGATTTGAGCAAACTATTAAACTACATCAAATGTGACTTCAGAGCAATAAATATTGAAAAGCTTTGCAGTCATAACCAGTAATAGATACAGTAAATGGGTACTAAACAAAATATTTATTTGCTTAATACTGTATAGGTAAGCAGATGTCCTTGAGTTGCTGCCAGACCGTGCTCAAATGAATGCACTATTTCATAAAGATGAATTTTGCAAACAAGTAGGACTTGAGAGACCCAGGCCATTAAAAAACATTGCTGTATCTTGACCACTGGCGGTATGTTACAATGGGAACCATGCTTTCACGGGGAAGAATTTCAAAGAGCCGTATGGACATTTTTCCTAAACATTGTGTAGATGCATGGACGCATAAAGAATTATGCAGTAAATTCTGTGGCTGAGAGATATAACTGGCATGTTACAAAGTTGCCTACTTACAAGCACTGTGCTGATGGCATTGCTATTCTTGACATTATAATTCCGCTTCTTTCAATTCTCTGGAGATGATAAGCCCTAAACAACACAGTGCCACAAGCTAAGAGAGAGAAGGAAGATGACTGGCTTTTCGTGACAGTGTTCTGAAAGAACGGCAGAGACATTATAAGGTTTGTCAGAGAGCATAAAAGCCTTTATGAAGCAAGTGAATTAGGCTTCCTCTGTTGTTTCTTAACAATATCCAAAACTGAGAGTAAGCAGGGTTGTTTCCAACAACTGCTCGCTTTCTAGCTTTTAATAGTTAATGGGAGGTCGGACTATAAGCTGCGATCAATCCCAGAGTAATAAATTTTACATTATTATATTTGTCTTTCTTGAAATATAAATACTAGAGGATCTATTCTCAAATGGCTTCCGACCCATTTTTTTTTATAATTAATACAGGAAATTCGAAGAACGTGACTCCCTGTGCAGCTCAGACACAGGCAGATCTGTATTCATCAGCATGGATTAATTAGTCTTTTACCAGACACTCAGTTAGTTTGAAGAGCTACAAAATGGACAGTTATAAAGGAGGGAAAGCTTTGTCATAGAAAAAAATAAGCCACATGTTATCATGGATGAAAGATAAGTTTTTTAACTTTGATGTTTATTCTATGTAGTTTTAAGATTTGCAGCTAGATTTATCCAGCTCTACTGACATTGACCTTGGCTTCGATGCGGCAGCAGTATGGAATGAATTGCTCTTCACTAGTTTATTTGAAGGGCAGTATTTAGCAAAAAAATATGACAAAGATTCACTCTTGAGTAAAAACAGCAGAGTCTCTCATTGTTCAGATCTGAAGACTTACTTCTGGGTCATTGTATTCAGTATGACTCCACCATCTCTTGGCAGGCTTTTTCTTTGTCTTCTTAATTGGATAAACACATCTGTTATAACCAAGAAAAGGAGAATTATGCACTGCCACTTAAATCTTATGTACTATTCTAACAGTTTCATCTGCGACATTGAGGTGTAAGGAGTTGTTTTTTTCTTAGCCTTCTCATTTGTGTTACTGGTGAGAACCTCATTCATGACCTGACACAATGTTTGATGAAGTCAACAGAAAGGCTGTCAGTGGTTTTAATGAGCTTTGCATCAAGCCCTCAGTTTTTCATCAACACAGAACAAATCTTTTCGCTGCAGACTTCACTGTGACATACAGGGTATGAAGGTCCAAGCTCCTCAGTTCAAGATTTGAAGTCAACAGTAGGAGCAAAGAGGAGAACTTGGGGACCGTCAACGGTGACATTACCTGTCTCGTGTCTTTTTTTTTTTGGATGTGTTGTAACTGGAGATTCAACTGTCATTACTGAATGGCACATGACAGGTTATTGAGCATTTCAGGGCATCACACAGGAGGAAAGCGAAGGTGGGAGAGCAGGAAGATGAGGTGTTCGTCACACGTGTCTCTAAACCAGACACCATTTGCCCATGTCCGTTACAATCCTGGCACAGCCCTAATCCTCACTACTCATAAACAACTCTTTATAATAATGCTAAACCTGATTTCACTTAGAGTGAAAGTGAAACCTTAGAAATCAGACCATTATTGTGTTTGTCTTTGCTGAAGAATACTGACAAGTGTTCCTAAAACACATGCAGGTTGGCATTTTGGCATCCAGGGAGAAGCCAAGAGATCTATTTCAAGCACAGTTCAATCACACTAGTGTGTTGATATAAAATGAGTTTTACAGTATTTTAGATGCTATGCACAGTGCAAAAATATGACAAAGTGATGACACTGGAAAAAACTAATGAGTAGGTATGTAATTCTGTAGAGGAACAGTGATGCTAGAAATACATATAGGGTATCATTTCACAAAGGCCAGGTGTCCTTTTTGTTTTGAGACTGACGCAAAACAGTCGTGCTGTGTGGTAAAATAAGATTTTGAGACATCTGGGAGTTGCACAAGTAGTGTAACTATGAAGTCCTTCTTACCTTGGGCTTTAAAAGTCCACACATTCAAGGAATTTTAGATCCCCTTATATATTCACAGCATTTTGGGTCAATCTTGACTGAAAGTCAGAAAATTGCAGTTATGTTGTTATGCACTATCTCCTCACGTGGGCACGGGAAGTATGTGGCAAGAGCACTGAGTGGAATAAGCTGAATTACATTTCACAGAATCATGGAATGGTTTCAGTTGAAGGGGACATGAAAGATTATCTAGTTCCAAACCCTTTCCATGGGCAGGGATGTCACCCACTATATCAGGTTGCTCAAAGCTCCATCCAACCTGGGCTTCCAGAGATGTGGAATTCACAACTGCTCTGGACAACCTGTTCCATTGTCTCACTACCCTCTGAGAAAACAATTTCCTCCTGGTAACTGATCTAAATCTCTTCTAGTTTAAAAACATTCCCACTTGTCCTATCACCATCTGTTTAATAAAATAGGTAAAATTTAATAAAAAATAGGTAAAATGTAATAAAATTACAAGTAGCCACACACTGAGACAGCGTAGGACAGAAAAAAAAATTAGACATCTGTATTTACAATGTGTTGACCTGCCTCCCTAAGCTTTGATCTGCCTTCATAGAAAAGAAGTGGACAGCATGTAGTGACTTCTTAAATGAAAGATCAAGTGCATGCACAATTTACCTGCTATATGGTGTTGTTAAGATGCAACTTTTAAATGGAAAATGTCCGGATATGCTGCTATTTTAGTTCAGAGGAAATATGAAGTTAAGCACCTGAGTGCTAAGTGGTTTAAACACTTGTTTAAAACAGATTATAGATTTTGTAAGTGCAGCCTGGATATAATGTGTAAAGATTTCCACTTTTAAAAGATATACATTGAGCATTATGCGAAAAAGCCATTGCTTACTCAGATGGTAGACTGATCTCTTTTTACATGACAAGTAAAGTATTTTTCCGTTTGTTATCCCCATCTGTCACAAGATGATAAACCTTAGATCTGTAAAAGTCTTATCTGAATGTATTTGCTAACATCTTGCTTCGCTGGGCACGATAATGTGTCATTTTCTTTGTGTAAATAAGTAGCTGCATTTTTTTGGTCAGTCATGAGGTGAATAGAATTACTTGATTTTCTCTACCTAGGCCTAGTTTGGGAAAGCATTTGGTTCAGCTTCTCCATGCTCTACACATCACAGAAACATGTTCATCAAGCCTATGCTTAAGAACTCCGTTGAATAGATGCATATTTCTGAATCAGAGCTATGGTATTTTAAGCCATTCTCTTTGCAATTAGGTTATATTCTGCGTTGATTGCACTATATGAAAGACACTAATATTTCACTTGCTGCAAAATTCTCAGAGATAAAGAGCTCTTCATGTTGAAATACAGTCCTGTTCATTTCTGTGAACCCATTTGTTACGCGAGAACATCCTGACTTTTAGTAGAGCGTGTGATTTCCGCGGGGGTTCGCGATGGTGCAGGTGAGCTAATTGTATTTATTTCTCTTTTGCAGCGGGAACAACATATATCTTCAGCAAAGGCGGTGGACAGATCACTTACACGTGGCCCCCTAACGATCGGCCCAGCACTCGTGCGGACAGACTGGCAATAGGGTTTAGTACTGTTCAAAAAGAGGCCGTGTTAGTACGAGTGGACAGTTCTACTGGGCTCGGAGATTATCTAGAGCTGCATATCGTAAGTATCACGATGAATGCATGAGATTTCTTCTTGTCTTGATTGTTTCGTGTTTGTGAGTTTTAAGTTTATTTTATTTTGATGCGACTATAGCAGTTTGGTAATGAACCTTTTCGGGGTAAATAGTGAACTAAATGATAATGGCTTATAGCATATGATTCTGTACAGAGTCTCAGAAGTACTCAAAATGCCTTTTATTTGATACAGTGCTACTTTACATGGCTTTTCAATTAAAAATCATACTGGGATACCTGTACAGATGGAGCAGTTTACTGCAATCTAATTATATAGAGCGGGATTTAGTGGTGTCAGAGGAAGATATGTTAATCCTCAGAGGTTTAATCTGGAATTTGCTGGGGGAATTACAGTATATCACCCTTGACTGTGGTTATTAGATAAATTCTAATATTAGAATTTATCTTCCAATTTCACCATTCTTTTGTGGTGATAAGTCTCAAGCAGAAAGCAAGACTGTCAAGCTAGGAAGTCTAAAAAAATAATTTCAGCTGCTGTAAAACAAATAACTAGCCATCAAAATTGAAAGCATATGGAGTTTAATGACATCATAAATAAATGATCAATTGAGAAAAACATAAGTAGGGCAGTATAAAACTTTGTTGTTTAGATTAGTCTGAACTTTGTTAATGTGTTCATTTGATTTTTATTTGAGAACGTCTCTACTTTCAGGAACAGTTGAGTTCCTTTTGAGTGAAATTACTTATTGATCTATAACCAATTACACTTTTACCCTCAGAAAACATTCAGCAGTGATAATTTTCAAAATTAGAAGGAATTATGGTATTCAATCTTCCCAGGCTCCTTATTTCTGCAAAGGCAGTCTTGCATTGTGGACCAAGGTTGTGGTTTGTTTTTTTTAATTTTTATTATTTACTGGCTTGAGTAAATAAACAAAGAAAAAAGGCCTTTAAAATCCAGAGGTTGTCTTTACCCTTCTCTTACGTTGAATCACACAGACAAAATAATTGGTTGGTATTGTGCAGTCTTAGTTTAAAAATGTGAACAAAGCAACTTCTCTCACATGCCAGAAAAGCTGAGCCTACATATTTCAAGGCAAGTATTGTGCTGCTGGATAGAATTTAAATATTTACTTTGCAACCATCAGGTGCCTTTTCATTATTTGTCCATTTCTTTGCAATCTCATACCAGATCCACCCTCTGTGGTTGACAGTGTTACTTTCTTACAGTTTTTTCTTGTTCATTAGCATATAAAGGAATGTTTTTCTTGTAATTTTACTATACCTGAAGTTTCTCAAAACTGTAATAATTGTTCAGTCTGTCTAGCCATTATTTTTCTATTTTAAAACAAACGTTGTATTCATTATTTATGAGTTGGAGGTAAAAAATTATTGCCTGCTCATAAATGTTTGTGCTTTGTAATTTTTTTTTTTCCAAATAACTTTCCTATACCTATGCTTTAGCAACAGATGGTAAAAATTAAAGAATAATTGAGCATTTTCTATGGTCAGAGACACTACTAGCTTAATGGGAATGTGGGAAATGATAAATTATACTTTACTGGTCTTTTGAAATTTCTGTGAAGCAGCAAAAAGCCTTTTATCATCATGCTCTGTGAAGTGATATTGGCCTCCCCCTGCTGTCTTTGCAAGAGACTTTAGGAACCTCCCTGAAGCCTGATCTGCTTCAGAGCAAAATCCGTGGTAACTGCAAAGTTTCACTGAAACAAGGTTGAACCTTCTGAGAGCAGCTTCAATGTAGTGTGTCTCTAGAGTGGAGACACTAAGGGATTGACCTGAAATCCTAAGACATTTGTCAAGGGTTTTCTTTAAGGGTTGTCAATGGTAGATAAAGCTTGGAAAACTACTGGGATATAATTTCCCAGAGTTTATTTCAATTAAGGATAGTATTCAAAAGAAAGTTGAAAGGCAGTATTTTCAAAAGCGCTTGTGATACCGAAGAACATAGATCTTATTAAAGTCAGTGGAACTATAGATACCTCTGAGAATTTTACCTGAGATCTGTTTTAGCTCAGCAAGATATTGTGAAACATCACAGTTATAAAAATGAAGAAGAACATAGAAATGGAGGGGTCTATGTATATGTTATATTTCAAAAATAGTTTATTTAAGTTTTTCCATATTGGCAGCTACTGTGTTAAACCAGCTGTAATAAAAGTAGCAGGAGGGTTTTGTTATTCAAAACTTTCTTCTTGCATCAGCATTGAGGTGCCATTAGGAGTGTCTTACTAAATAACCAGAAACATGCAAAAGCTATGAACAGTGGAAGCAGGGAAGTGTGTGATGTGTAATTCTGCATGTTATTTTGCATGTACCCACTCACCAGTTTGTGCAATGAATATGCATGAGTAATAAGTGCCTGTGTACATTGAGATGCTCTGTGCATGGATAACTTACCTATTGTTATAGCTGGAAACTTATAACAAGATAGACTTGTGATTTAATGATGCTAGGATTCAGTTTTACAGAATGATAGAAACTGGTTCTTCTGTTGCTGAGTTTCCATTATACCCAGGAGGTCATTAGTCACTTGCATCCTTGCCAGTGACAGAATTTGGGATAGATGTGTAGGGATAGGTTTAAAACGCATTTTCAGCAGAATGGTGGCAAAAAAGTTTGAAACTGTTGCTTTGAGTTAAAAGACTTTAGATTATAGTCCTCACTAGCATGCTGGGGAGGATGCTTGAGAGAAATGTGAGGTAGCTTGCTCTTAACCTTCTTCATTCTAGAAATGGAAGAGGAAATTACGAGTTAGATTATGGTACTTCAGTGTGTGCTTGCCCTCTTTATTTATACTGTTTACTTAAAGACGATGTAAACCTAATAATGAAATCAAGCTCATAACAAATTCTGATTTTGAAAATTGCTACTTGATCATCTGAATCACAACTTTAGTGTTAGGTTAGGAACACATTTATTTAAAGTAATCATTTAACCTCCCCAAATAACCATTGTTAATAGGAGAAACATTTAAAAAAATGTGTAATCTGCATTTGCTACCAGATGCTTAACAGTTCCAGTGCAAGTATTTTAAATTCCAAGATAGAGTATTATAAAACTCCACCTGTACTGTAGCAGTGTAGATATAAAGGACTGCTTGTGTGTATGATACATATGCATCACAGTGCTTTAAGAAAGGGATTTTAAAATGTTTTAGTTATCCAGAGATGCAGCAATTAGTTTTCACAACAATCACTTGAGTTCTGTTATGGAAGTGGTCTCTTGTGCAGCCTCTGCTGGGAGATCTAGTCCAAGAGGAGATAGATATCATACCTAAAAGTCTGCTGTTGCTTCCTCTCCTGTCGATGGATAAATAAAGAACACACAGAGCTGATAATTGCTGTAAGGTTCATTTTTTCCCCTTTTCATGACATGCTCTGCATCCATCTCCATGCCACATGGAAAAAGGCAGCAGCTTATTCATGCAACGTTCGATTAATCACCATGTGCACTCCTATCCTTAGCTTTTTCATTGACTTCTAAAGCCCTTAGGTCATTCTGTCAGAGGTTCTTGTTCCTACCTCTATTCTTTTTTATTTCCCACCCTGTTCTGCAAAGTCATTAGACAGAATAGTACACAAATATACGTATGTCATTGTCTACCACAGGCACTGTGCTGCTGCTAGCTTGAATTTCTAAGTTTTCTATGGTGAGGAAAAAAGTGAAGTGGGACAAAGATACTGCCTTGAAGGGCTAAGAAATCCTGTTAAATTTCTCTTTCTGGCAATGCTGGTAGCTAGGAAACTGGCATTTTCCTGTGTGGCACAAGAGGTATTACCTTTGCTAGTGAAGAGAAGAAGGATAGATTTTTATTAATAGACTTCAGTTGTTTAAAAAAGTGAATAAATTATGCCATCTCTCATTGTTAAAGGACTTTATAACAAAATGTGACATTTTGTATGCCTGAAGAAAAGCATCAGTAGTTTCTGTGCCTTCCTTGTTTGTGTAATTTGTTTTAAAATCCAAGTATTCTGGGAGCACAAAACCACCTGTTTTTATTGTTTTGGCTGATTTTGAAATGGAGATCAAGAAGTTTGTATGGGGGATAGGACCAGCAGAGCTTTTCGTACCATACATCTTTGGCATTGCAGAGAAGACACCCACCCTACAGCACACTAGCTGTTAGTCACTTCTATTAGCTCAAGCAGGGTGAGGAGTTACTAATTAAGCTCATTTACAGATATGGATCTGCTGAAGTAGGTGAAGTGTTGCCGATCGTTCTGATAGGAAGCATTCAGAGGTCTAAAATTAGGAATAAAGCAGAAGTGGCAATATTTTGAATGCCTCATCTGGGCATTCTCCTCTTCCAGGAGAAACTATGGGAAAATGCCCTGTAATTCCTGTGAGAGAACAGTGACAATCCTACCTGGCATACAGAAAACACAAAAAAGAAAAAAAAAAAATTAAACTCGGGGTAGATTGTAGTAGATATTTGTTGTTTCATTCTTTTTCATGTCGTTGGGAAAAAATTATAGGGAAAATGTTAGCCAGTAGCATTAATCCTGTGGTGGAAAAGCATGGGAAACTACTTTAAAAAGACGTGCTAACACATTACCTGGAAAAGTATGGTATGGTTAAGGACAGATAGCATCAATTAACCTGAAATACTGTGACGATACGACATCACTGGCACGATAGATTAATCAGTATCATCCTTAGGTTTTCAAAAGGTATTTGTGCAGCCTTCAGTTACAATTAATGACTGAGGTGAACGGGAGAGAAAAAATGGTATGTCTTACAGGAAGCAGAGTTTTGAGTCATAAATGAATTCAGTTGATGCTCTGTGTCCCAAATATTTACATACTATATATATTAAAATATATATTGTGGAAATTGTGGTTTTTATTTGAAATTTTTTAAAACTTTTGGCAAACTTAAACCAGCTCTTATTTGATGCTCCCCTCCCTCGGTCTCTTAGTTATACACATGCAGTATTCTGCTACACCAGGCTTTTAATAGCTGACTCTGTTAGATTTTGTTGTGCACACACATAAAATATGGATAATTTTAGTTTATGTAAGTATAATGACCTTCCCTCAAGTGAACAGAAACAGTAAAACTCAAGTGAAGATCAGAGTTCTGTGTTTGAGTGTACCACGGAAACAATTACAATGTTTTAAGGTAAATGCATTTGTTATTCTCTTTTGAATACTTCACATATCTTGGGCTTAATGCCTAATGGAAAGTCAGTTGAAAGATTTTTATTGACTTAGTTGTATTTGGATCAATTCCTAGAGAGTTGGATGTACTTTCAGTGAGATTGATGATAAAAATATCTTTGATTTTAGAGGTTTGTATTGGAGCTAATTAATTTTTCCAGGAAGAGTTTAATAATTTTCAAAAAATAATGTTCACAGAATAGTGTTTCTCCTAATAATCATCATTTGAATATGGAATTCGTTATTATAATATGCATATATATGCAAAGCAAAGATTTGGTAAGGCCAGTGGTGGCTTGTATATTCATGAAACAGTAATGAATTTAAAATCGAATTATTCACATCCAGGAAGAGATTAAAAAAAAAAAAGCCAAAACTAGGTTTAAGAAATCTGATATTTTAGAAGTGCTGAACATGCACATCAGTGGCTAAAGTCAATGGAAGCTGAATATAGTCAGCATCTCTGAAAACCAGGTCATGATCACATCGGCTAAGTGAGCATCAGGGATAACTCTGGAGCCCTGGAAAGACTTCGGACCATTATGTTTATCAGAGTTGTGAATTTTAATATTCTGCTACCTTGTGGCGCAAGAAAGTTTCATAAGGCTGATCTTATCTAGTCCAGAAGTCTGCCAGTATTTGATATTTCTTTATTATGCTTATAGATGTGATATTTATTTGTGATTTCTTATTCTCATTTATACATGTGAACGAAAAATGCTATAGGAAGTTTAACTGTTATAGGCAGTGATTGTTCTTCTCTTTGGGGAACAAAAAGCTCAGCAACCGGACTATATGTTAACCCTTAAACCGAAGAAAAATTACTATGGAAGAAGGATTTCCAGACTTGCTTATGGGTTTGAATAAAAAAAACCCAGGGCAATCAAAAAAGAATCATTTATGGGACTAGACAGGCAGGTAGGAATGCAATTCAATGCACACAAACATTAAGTTAATTAGAGTGGGAGCAATGAATTAATCTAGGGAATTTGTGCTAAATGCAGCAATCATTTACCTCACTGATCAGGTTAAAGATCTAACTTCGTAAGAAAGAAAATAAATAAATCACTGAGATGGTCAAGCTGTGCCTTGAAAACATGCAGTTAAATTATTCTTTTGTATTAGCAGAGGCATAGATTAAAAAGCTCTGAAAAGGGTTTTTATTATATAAGCTATTTGTTAATGCCTCATCTTGAATATTCTGCACAATCTGTTGTCGCACATTGAGCAACAGTGCTCTGTTCTTTCCGTAAACAGGCCAAATTGCTTTAAGCAGGTTATGGAAATGTGCTAATTCTGGCACAGAACAGACTGATACCTTATTGTACGAAAAATATGAATGGAATTTGTACAGTTGACTCAATTAAACAGTTTGGTTGTGGCTGCCATCATGGAGCAATGCAAGGAGAAATGCTGACATTGGCATGGCAGGTCCAGCATACCAGTGTGGCAGGTCTGATCTCCCAGCTGATTGCCTAGTTCTCCAGCCTAGAAGTGTGCAACTCTTCCAGTTGCACTAGATAGGCAACTCCTGTCATCTTTCTTCTGGGATAGGTAGAAATTCTCACTTCTTCCTCTATCTAGCTAGTAACTCCTTTACGTATCCTGCTCCTTTTGTGCTTTTGGCAGAATAAAAGCTTCCTTCCCAAAAAAAGCATGCTGCATGACGGGGTCACCACCTCCCAGCCCCTTGACCAGAGAAAATTGCACAATCAGTGCAATTGCGCATCAGTTCTGAGCTAAAAGACATGTGTCAGTCACAGAGTGCTCCAGCCCTCAACACTGACGAATCTCCCAAAGTTCTTTCTTCTAGCAAAGTTTTAAAGCCTGGCAGAGGTTGAGTAGATCCTTAAAACACTTCTGGTGGGCCCACACATATTAGAATCGTCTGACAGCATTATGGAAAGAATTGCATGTGTCCATGGCATTGTATGAAATGATCTTGCAGACCAGATCGTGGACTCAAGTTCCCTTCAGATCCCGCATATCTCAAAATTATACTGAAAGTTGAATCCCTCAGATCTCAGTTGTAAGAACTGCTTAAGACCCAAACTTTGTTACTAAATTTAATGGCAGGTCTTCCTGTGACTTTACTGTTGCAAACTGTACACAAATGAGACTATATCCGGCAAGAGAAGGGAATGTAAGCATGGAACAATTTTTCTGGGCTCTTGTTGAGCTTAAAAAAAGTGCCAAGATTAGGAATAGAAGGGGTTTGGCCTGAGTCATGTTATATTTGTAAAAGAAACTCTTGTGCTTTTAAGAACTCAAGTGGGCCGATTTGGAGTGGCAAGCACAAGAGAAAGCATACTTAATTAACACAGACTTGAAGAGACGCATGACCTCTTCAAAAAGCTGTTCTTATTTTTTACATTGTTACTTTTAAAGCTCTGAAGTACTCTAAGGATTACATCCAGTCTTGTTTTCAAGGATTCTTTCTCTCTTCCCTTTCCCTTGTTCCCCAAGCTGTTCTTCTGCCATGTCCTCAGACACGTGTTGTGCAAATTTTGCAGTCTCAGTGAATCCCAGTGAAAACAGGTCGCAAACCTCCAGGGGTCTCAGGGATCACGTACCTTTTCTTTCCCACAGAAATAGGCATCCTGATAGCTGAAGGAAAAGGGGAGTCACTTCAGATGGTGACTGTATGATGTGTTCACATGGAAGACCTTCTTGGTGGGGACCATGGATAACTTCTGTTTAATTAAAGAATAAAACAGCAACAGCAAAGCAAATATGCATGTGGCCAAAATTTGGAGATATATCCTTTTGTGTCAAGGTTATTTTGTACAAATACAAAATTTCTGGCTTCAAAAAGGAGGACAGAAGAATTGGTTTATAATGTACAGATAAATAAATAGACCATCCTTCCTCAACAGGAGCACCTTTCCTAGTTAACATTATATTCTCTGATTGCTGTTTTAGATCCATCACAATCTAGTCACATCCTTTTAATCCAAAATTCCTCTCACTGGCTACTAGCCAACATCCTTTCACATGAGGGTTACAGATATTTTAATAACTTGGCACCAACTCTTCCAGAACATTGCCATGTATAAGAAGAGCCGATGAAAAATTTAGCAGGCATCTTAGCAACCTTATTAAGATTTAAAGGATACTTTACTATTTGCAATAGCAGAGCAGTTGAGACGTTCACTGTAACCTGGCTGATCATCCAGAGGAAGAAGCACCGAATCATAGGAAATCATCGTGATGATCTGGAGAATTTGAGCTCTGGATGATTGAGAGTGACATCCAAAAACAGGCCACTTTTTTCCACCTATCCTATGGGGGTAATATTATGCTTATTATATCTAGATATAGATATAATATTATCTATATTATACACTTATTATTATTATATTATAAATATGTATATAGTAAGCATATATTATTTGTTACACGTTGTATCTAGTAATATAACAGAGTCCTCCCTGATAATATTTCCTAGCTTGTTATTGCCTGGTTCTTTCCTAATTTTGGAGAAGCACAGAAAGATTTGCACTCCCTCCTCCCTGCCGGGCCTGCCTGGCTCAACACCAAGTGGAAGGCATGTGTACCCAGCGTGTTAGAAGCTGTGACAGAGCTCGGTGTAGACAGGTTTTAGGCACTTTGGGCTGACAATGTATTGTTTGAAAAAAAAAAAATAAAAGGACAGACAGGAGCAATGGCATCACTTTCAGACTATGCTTTTAGCGCCTGGTGGCAGCTTGAATAAGAGACAGAGACTCTCAGACTGCTGTTGATCCGCTCAAAGAGGCCAGGTTTGCACAGGACAGATCAGGGTTTGTTTCTTATGAATGTAAGCCAGAACCCAAGATCTGGCCCATTAACTCCCCGTCTTTTAAATTTATGGGTTCTAAGTGAAGATTAGGATGCAGTGTGCACTGCAGCACAATGTACCAAGTGTAGCAGTTTTTCAATGAACCTGCAGTATGAACAATATCATTTTTAATACCAGTGAGGGTGATTAGCCTATTGATGCAGAACAAGATGAGGGCAAAATGGCTGCTGGTGACCTGAGCAGCTTCTGATCCTAACTCCCAAGTAATTCTCATCCCACCACTTCCACTATCGATTTGTTTGAAAATAGTGCAGAAATATAAGTACGAGCAGGATCAACATCAGGCCAGAAAACTCCTGCCAGAAGGTGAAGGTGCAAAGGCAATTTTACAGAGCCAGTAGCTTTCTTTAAGTAAACATTGCTAATACAGGTAATCACTTTGTGCTAATAAGGAAAGGTCATCTTAATACTGTTCTTATTTTGTGAGATACTACCTTAATTGCAACTCATAGGTAGTTAATTAGAGCACTTAATTCAGGTTTTGCTTTGTGAAACCTCAACGTCATCACCAAATTGAAAACTTGTTTTAATATTTAATGCTACTTTACTTTGTTTCTTCTAGACTGTTTCATTGTCTTGAGCCTTATCACTGTTCCCTTACACCACTGTGTCAGCGAGGAGTAACTGTAGTAAAATCAGGGCATTTAATCTGGTGTAGCAGAGGGTAGAACCGAACACACTGGGTCTGGCTCCTGCCTTCATCCAATTAAGTTACTTAACTTTTGTGAACTTTGGCACTAGCTCATTGCACGAGGGATATGCAGGAAACAGAGCCAGAGCAGGGAATTTATTTGTATTTTCCGAAACCCTGGTTACCAATTATGTCTTCATCTGCTTCTCAGTAATTTGCCTCTGCTGCTTAATCTCTTTTACCTGAGCATGACAAGTTTGACACCAGTGCATCTCCACTGCTGGTCTGTCACTGAACAGTGTATTCCTTTCTCTCCCAGCAACAACTATAGATGTGCAATATTTGCCTTCCCTATGAATCTATCAGCGATTCTTCCCATTGGACAGTGGGCTGCTGCCATTATTAAGTCTCTTTTTTTTTTTCGCTTAGATCATACCACTCACAAGAATTTCTACAACAATAACAGACAAGATAAAGATTTAATGATCTGATATTGTCAGTGTTCTGTGTTCTGGTGGCTTATGTTTAATGTAACAATCCCATTAACAACAGGTGAGTTTCGCTGTTAAGTGTTTGGAGAGGCTTAAATATCTCACTATTTGTGAGAGCCCATTTACACTGAAACATTCTGATGCTACAGAGGGTGGATTAGCGGAAGGAAGTGACTCATGCATTTCTTGGCTTTTGATAATTACCTAGCTTACATTGAATAAGGTAAGGGATGCTGAGGAACAAAGGAAAGACATCTTCCTTCAGTTTTACCAATTCTCTGTGAAATTATCCCAACGCCTTCAGTGTAGCAGCATGAAGCTACTCACATGGCTTTAACTTCTTGTGCCGGAGTTTGTACGTGATAAACTATATTCAGTCAAGGACGAAATGTAAGTCCAGATATTCCCTCAGGAAGATGTAAATCACTCTTGCTGCTGCAGCATTACACATTCTCTGTGGTCTAGGGAAGCTGCTCATACAGCAGTGGAAAGTCTTCCCTCTGTGTATTCTGCTGTTGCGTCAGGTACTCCTCTTGATCCCAGGCCTCTGGGTTGAAGGATGGGGTTGAAGCATTACAGCCTCAAGAGATAACATCATGCTCTGTTTTGGGTCTGCAATGTCTTGTTATTTTCAGTTTAGCCCTCACCCTTGATGGACTTGCAATTTACTGCTTACAAATAGAATGCTACAGACTGCATTCTTCCGGTCTGCTGTGAAACCCTATTCGTGTCCTGAAGCCTTATTGTTCCCCATATGGGGCTTTTTTTCCTGACCTAGTGAATTCCAGGGAACAATAGAGAGTTCCTGGAGCAAAAGTACTCAGCCTTTCCCTTGCAGAGCAGATAGAATTTTTAAGACTGTCTGTGGATTGTGTAGCAGTGCCTTCTCAGGTAGGGACAAGCACAGAGTATTGTTATACATGAAGCTACTTTATAGTAAGTTCTACCAATTAAAATAAAAAGTGAAAAGATTATGCTATAGAGCCTTAATAACCACGCAGCATATTTGATAATGTCACTGCTGTCGGTATCATATTCACCACGATGTTTAATAGTTGAACAGATGCAGCTCCCTAGAGCACCACATGGTATGCAGCAGCAGGGAGTCCCATTTGACAACTTGGTTTTGTTTTATTTCCTTCCCAGAGAGCCTTCCCTGATATCCCAAGTTTCTGTACTGTTTTGATTTGCTACTCAGCAAACAGAAAAAGGCAAGGGAATTCTCTATTGCTTGTTTTCAAAGCAAAAGGGGGTTTCACTTTTTAGTGGAAGTTCCTAATGAAATTCCTAATAAAGCTAATATAAGGCATGTTTTAATGTTACATTGTCTGTCCTTGACATGAAATTAGTTGGCTTGTTGCAGGTGGCATATATCTGTGTGCACGGGTTGCTTGTAGGATAGCAACTGCACTGGTTTTTGGAGGTGGCTTCAAGTTTGGGGATTTTTATTTTCTTTTAATTGCAGGATTTTTTGTATACATCTGCAAGTCACTTTGCACAATGAGCAATAACTCTTGGCTGTAAATAGCGCCATGGGATGCTACAGTTGTTTGGTGCTTCTAGATTTGCTCTCTATGGAACAATTCAGAGGAGCATTTTGTAAGACTTTCCAATCTTCTAATTGCTTGTCTGACAAAACACCTGAGTATGTACTCTGAGGCTAAAATAAGGTGGCTATGCTGTTAATATATTCTAAAAAATCAGTGGATAATACAGAGGAGATACTGAAACCTTGACTACGTTATTTGGGTGTTTCTTTTCAGGAAACATACAGTGAAGACGGGAACAAGACTAAAATTGCTGCAAGAACTATGTTATTCAGCTCATATTACCTGGTCCATAACTAAACACAGAAACTCCCTTGGTTATATTTCTTATTCCTTATTAATATGGTTATATATTTAAAGAGAGGTGCTGCCAAGGGCTAAATTAATGGGCAATGTCTTACCCAGAGCTAAAAACTTGTCAGAACTTTGTGCTCAGCTGAGATGCTCCTTTGGAAGATATTTAGGATTCCGGGCTTTCTATCTCTAATCTACTTCTTGAATATTTTGCTGGCTATTTGAAGTGGCATTCTTAAGGTATTGATTTTGTTTTCTTCCCTCTTGCTTTTCATTGCATATTCAAACTCAAAAAAAAGACCGGCATGTCTCCTTGTCACAGCTGTAGTGTGGTACATGATGACACCAAGCTGTGCTAGTGTGGGAGGAGGGGAGACAGGGGTTGCAAGCACTGTGGAGGACTGATTAAAATTCAGAATGAGCTTGATAAAGTGGAGAAATAATCTGAAATCAGGAAGATGAATTTCTACAAAGGAAAGCGCCGATTCCTGTACCTTAAGATGGAAAAATCAAATGCACAGTCATAAAATGAGGAATAATTGTGGCCTAGAAGTAGTTCTACAGAAAAGATTGGAAAGTTACAGCTGATTGCAATTTGCTGCAGACACAGACAGGCATCAGTCTTGGATGCATTGACAACACATGGGGTGGCAGAGGAGGAAAAGCTTGTTGTTTGCACAGTACTGCCGGGACCTTAACTGAAGAATGATGTCCAGGTTTGGGTGCTTGGCTTTTGAAAAGGAGGTAAGTAGGCAGCTATTAAAAGAATCAGCAGTATACTGTGCCTAATTCCCAAGAAGAAAGTGAAGGAGTGAGCTCTGTTTTGTTTATAAAAGAAAAGACAGGGAGTGACTGGTTATGAAACCATCCTCTATTATATATAGGTTGTTAATAATTATGACTGGCTAATTTGTTCTGGCTGTCTGTCAGGATAAGGTAAGAAATAGCTGGTTTATTTTGCAACAATGCCTTCGGGTATTGGAAAAAAAATTCCAACTCTGCTTGCTGGCTAGCAGTGGAGCTGGCTTCACAGGCAGGCCTTATTAATTTATGTTTTCAAGATCAGACTACTTTCCTATAGGTAATGGGAATGCTATGGAGACTTCTGCTCTGTGTTTTTGCTAAAGCTAGTCTAGATGTACTCGCTGTTGCTAACAAGGGATGGGTTTAGCAAGGTCTTCTTAAGCTGTACACTCCCATATATGCTGGAGGTTTTGACTAGAAGGCTTAGATCCAGGAATGATTTAAGATTAATGCTTAGATGTAAGCACAGTGAGTTTTTCTGATTTCATTTCTAAAGACACAGAAAAGGAAGAGAGAATAAGCTGCTGCTCAGTGTTTTCTTTCAGTAACCATTGGTCTTAGTGTCAGCAGCAAACTCCAAGACTGTGTGCAGCAGCACAAGGTAGAACCTGCTCCCCCTCTGCCATATCAACATTCCCTCTTGTTTAACACTTAGCAAACTGCTTTGCTGCTATGTGCAGGAAGGAAACTTGAATCTGGGTGGATGAGAATTGCTCTGCAGCCCAGCAAAGGCCTGTTGATGTGTTCTTCACTGACTGTTGGCATGTGCCTCCTCTTCAGTTTGTGGGGAAGGTGGTGGTGATGTAACTAACTTTGCCTCCTCGCCCACCTCTCAAATGTTAGCAAGTGTTTGCTTTGGTTGACGTGTGGGAGTAGTGAGGTAATTTGCACCATCCTGGTGTAAATCCAAAATAACCCCAATGGTATAAATTGATTGCAGAGCAAAACACTTTTGGCTATATTGCAAGAATAATATGCAATTGGGGTGAATTTATTTTTCATCTCTTTGAGCTGTTTGGCCAGTTCCCTGGTTTCAGACATAGCTGTACCACTCTGTGAAATGTTTTTTAAGGTCTCTCATCACAATAGTGCATGAAGATTATCTGAAAGATAATAATCACTCACAAATCATGGAAGATAAGCTTTCCTATTTCGTTTCTAAAATAAACTGTCTGGTTTCCTAACATTACTGACTACTTGTGATGTGGTTTTCTACTGGTTTTAACAGAATGTTGACTAGCTATTAACAGTTGTCACAACTTCGGTCTTGTATCATAAAAGCTTGGTATACTTTCAGCATGGAAGAGGTTTCATCTTTTTATCTGTGACTGAATCTCGGCTCTCTGTACAAGTCTTTGTCAGCAGGCTGTTTTCCGGGGTTTCCTCTGGAGCAAAGGCAGGGTATTTCCCTGAGAACCAGCCATGCTGCATCTTACAGGCATTTGGTCTGAATTCACCCTACTTGGGGTTTTGGTTATTGCTCTGCAGTGACAGCTGATAGCGGTCTGCTTAGATGTGAATTAGCAGGATTGCTCTGGTTCTGCTGTCAAATGAGCAGTAAAGAAGGAGCAAGTGTTCGCCTCTGTGCCAAGGAAGACAAACCTGCCCTGCTTGTTTGTCACCCCCTCCTTTAAACACTCTTTCTAGCCTCCTTCTCCTGCAGCTTCACCAGCTATTTTGCACTTCTGCAGTTGCAAAGGTAGGTCCTGGATGTGCTTCGTTGCCCCAAAAGATAGAAGTCACCCAAGCTGATAATGTATGTCCTTTCATCCAGGTGGAAGAAAAATGATGAATAAATTTGTTGCTGTGACAGTGTCAGGACTGTCACTTTATCTGTCTTGTAATGGAGATGTTGTTCAGCATTTCTAATTATAACATTCATCTTCACTATCCCCTGACACAGGTGTAGTATCAGGGTACTAGTGCATGACATTTATTATTTTTGACCCTCAGAGGCACCAGTCACAAGCGTTTCTGATTTACTGGCAAAGGTAATTGGTTTCCTCCAATCCTTCCTTTTCTTGCTGAAAATATTTGAGAGTTTCATGCTGCATTTTTCCTGTAATGTACAGTAACATTAAAAATCAAGACACGAAAGTGGTTTTGCCTGAATCGTGTTCTCCCACACACATACTACTGATAAAATGGTTATCACAAACATTCCTTACACCGTTAGTATTTTTTGAAATTGTAGCCAGGATTGATTTCTCCATCAGAATTTTTCACATTCAAGCCTGTGCTTCAGAAAGCTTACTGACTTGAAATATTTTGTAATTAATTTTTAAGGGTCAGCTTGCAAGAGAGTTCCTGATCACAAGGAAATGACTTACCTGTGCTGAGTTGGAGGGTGTAGAGAAAGCAAAGTATATTCAGGAAATCACTTTGGGTGGTGGAGCCTTCCCTCAATCCCGCTCTGCTGTGCTTCCTTATGGGCCTGGCTGGTAATGAGTGATACTAAATTATGGTTCTGAAAAAAAACTGGTGCTTTTCCTCTTGACCCTCTTGGGGAGATAATAGCAGGGCTTTGACTCTAAAGGCTGATTTTTAGGAAATTAGCGGGCTTTTCTACTACTGTTCAGCTGGCTGTTTTATAAATGTCCCAGGTGAGATGCTCGTATTAGTTTGGGGTGTTTTTCCCCTCTAACTTAAGCACATACAACAGTCTCAGGAAAAACTTTGTGGGTTTTCAAGCTTCTGTTATTTTGATCTAATATAGGTTAAAACCACCACACTTGAACCTTGTAGCCGCAAATCAAGGGCTATCCACTTAGTAACTGTGTGTTTCTGTTCACTGCTGGGAACTGGGTGTGGCAGGAGAATGACCAGTGATCTGATCTAGGTAATAGTGCTGTATAAGTTAGAAAATTATTTTTTTCCAGTCTCATTTCTCAGTGGAAACCTGAATGTGGAAAATTTTCAGGATTGTGATAGAATGTATAAGATAGAATGCAAAGGGACTTTTGCTCAGCACCACTGACTTCAGCGGGACAGGAGGAAACCCGGATTCAAATTCTTTCCCCATCTAGTTAAGGCTGGGACTTGATCCAGGTTTTCACACTGTAGCTTCAAAACTTTAATTTCAGCTTTTGACTTGCCTTGGTGACAGAATCATTGATTAATTCTGTGCTTATAAAAATGTAAAAAGTTTATTTTTGTAGCTGTACCTCAGGAAGGACATAGTTTTCAGAACTTTCTTTCCTTTTGTATTAAATATTTGTGAAAAAAATTGTTTTCTGCTCCATTTTGGTGAAAGCACATCATCTGTATATTGATGACAAAGTGGTTGTCTTTTAAGGTCATTATAATCCTCATTGCAGTTGCTTTTTGTTGCTAAACTGAGGATCCATACAGCAACAACTTCCTGAAAGATTTTTAGCCAAAATTCAGGATAGAGACTTGCTTTATATCTCATTAAAATAGTCAAAAAGGATTCCTAACTGTTGTTTCTAGAATTGTTTAGAAGTGCAGGAGGCAATACACTTTTAGAGCGCTGCAAGAGTTAAACAGCTTTAGGGATACATTAAAAGAAAAATGTCACTCTGCACCAGCTCTTAGCAGGAAACATGGCATATCCACACTTCCTAGAACCCAACGTACATTTCCAAAGGCCAAAACCTTTTCTAAATCTTGTAATACTGCTGAATTTATCAGTCTTCATAGCACAATTGAGTATGTCTGGAGAAGTGGACGAAGGACAGGATGATTAAGTACTGTAGTGATGGGAAAGAAAGAGCAATTAGGTGACACATTCTCTTATGCATCGTAGTGGGTATTTTCTTAGCTGTAAAAGAAGTTTATGCAGTTTTTATGACCAATTCTAGCCACCTGGGATACTTTAAATCTGGATTCTGTGTCCTAGTTGCTTGATTTATTAGCACCCCCAGGAAAACACAGGCAACATAATGATTCCCTATATCAATCACTTGTTATAAAACTTCAAAAAGATTCAGTAATTGTAACCAAAAATTAATACATTAGGATGAAAGATGTTTTAAATGACTATTTAATGGTTTAAGAATAAATATCCCTTTAAAAGCCTGCTGCACTCCATTTTGTTTCCTGCTAAGAATGAATTCCTGCTGCAAGAACTCTAAGAATCTCAAGTTAGAGAGCTAAGTTGTGGGGTTAGGTTTCTGTTGGCTGCCAGGCACTTAAGAGGATATTTGTGACAGCATAAATGTAAATGGGGAAAAATCACATCACTGCCCAGGCAGGACATTTTGGTCACTTTTTCCTCACCTCACATCCTCTGAGTGATAGAAAATAAATGAGTTTGGATTGCAGCTGGAGAGTTCCTTAATGGCTGATATTAAATATATTTCTCAACAATTCAAAAATCTTCTTTTGATGGAGACTGTGTCAATTAATTTCCTTCATTTTATTTCTTCTCATTTCTAACATATTTCTAGAGCAGCAGATAATCAGTGTATAATAGAAACCTGTTATGCAGAGCTTATGTGCATGTGTTTTGAGCTTTCAAGAAATGTAAACTTTCCTGTTTCAAATTGCAGACCTGCTACACAAAGCTTTTTTTTTTTTTTTTTTTACCACCTGGCTAAATGCAGCTCCTTATTTTAGCAAGCCAGAGAAGATTCTTTGGTGCTGCAGCATCACTGATCTGTTCAATTTTTGGAATGAAAATTATGAATCTTAAACCATTTACTTACCTCCTCTGTGATTATGAAATTACACTTTTAAAATAATGACAGAAATGCATTTTTAAAAAAATCACTTACAAATACTAGACCCAGATGAGTTGTTTCATGCCTTTTTTCCTTTTTTTTTTCTTCATAAGGCACAAGACTGTATGTTTGTTCTACTTTCTGTTGCTGTTCCAGACCTGTACAGTAGAACTTAACTGAAACAGTTGAAATTGGAATTAAAATACATTTAGCTCATGCCAAAAGCAGATATATAAAGTTTATTATGTTGGCATAAAAAAGCAGAAAATGTGGATTAATTTTATATGTTTCTAATGTTGATCCTCTTGGTCACATTTTCAATCTTTTCTGCAAGATCACGAACAGTAGGTACTTATTTTTTATGATTATAAGTAGTAGTAGTATTTTAAGGAATGCAGTGTAAACTACATCTTCTGATAATGGAAAAAAAAATTGGTTTTGCTAAACAGTAGGAAGGGGAATGAGCAATGACAATATGCCTACCCTCCATCTAGGTAAGAAATGCAGCAGGAAAATGTGTCTGTTCTGAAAGACAGTTCTGAAACAAGATTTATAACCCCTGTGTGACTTTGAGGATCAAAGGTTAAAAAAACCCCACAAAGTGCAAAGGTACAGAGTTTCCAGTTCAATTGCAACGCTTATTTGAATGTACAAAACCAGAGCTTGTCTGAGACCCCCTTTTAAACAAAGCTTGCATGGATGATTCAGTGGTGCAGTACGAACCAAATGGGTGAACTGGTTTTAATATTGTCCTCGTGACTCTCATTGAAAAGCATAAATTAATTTTTAATTCACACCTGTGGCTTCTGCACAAAAAAAATATCCTGAGGAAAAGGTGTCAGACTTGATTGTAGAAAATTTGTTATAACTGCATTATGTATCTAAATTATTATATTGGATGACAATTTCTATTATTTTCACAGGGTCCATTCATTTTAATTATAATTTACCACTCAAGTATACCATTCTCTTCATGTTAATCTTCAAATTATTCTTGCTTTTGCTTTAATAGCTATTTATGAGTCATGGAAAGTACACCTAATTAATACCTCTGCACATTGCTACAATTAAACATTAATCAGATTTGATTTTCGGAGTAATGTGCTACCAGTCTTCTAATCTTCTAAGTTACGACCTGATAAAAATTTTATTACTCTAGTTTCAAAGTTCTCAATGGGGAAGGGATTTCCATTTAGTACATTTTATTCATAGTGGTGTCTTCTATACAAATTTTACACTCTTTTTAATTCTCTCTAGATAAATTGATTAGCAAATCTGACACAGAGTAAACAAAAATTTTAGATACAAGTTTTTAAAAAATATTCCATTGTGAGCTTGTCAGAAAGATCCAACCGAAGCACTGGATGATGATTTTTATTAACATGGGATGACAGCGTTTAGTCAACCTACTTCCTCCTTCCCCTTCAGTTTAGAAGAGAAAGTCAGTAGATGTGAGCATGAAACAATGCATGAACCTTCAAAAGCCACTTCAACAGGGAGTTTCATGCGGTTGGTATAGCATTTGAGCATTACTGGGTTTGTCTTCTTTTTTTAAATTTAATTTATTTTTTTTTTACTAACTGTTGGTGGGGGGAAAAAAAAAATGAACGAACATTGTTTCCCTGCGTGTCAAAATGGACAAATGACTGTCCACTGACAAGCCATTGTTCATCAGTGGTTGCTGTCGAATCACTCCCTGGGTCTGTGTGCTCCTCTGCTCTTGATCACGGCTACACAACGCCCTGTTCGCCCCCCTGCCCCAACTCTGAGATCCAGCTGCTGCTGGTAAGACAAGGGATATATGACAAGAAGTGGACAGGTGAGAAATTAACTTTATTGCATCCCTGAAACTTATTTCTGGCTCTATTAACTTGCTTCCGACAGTGAAAAATCCTTTTTGAATCCTCGGAAGTTCAGAGCAGCAAGATGGAATGAGCTCTATGTCATAGGTTAGCTCTCCCAGATCATCTGCAGCTTAGAGGTATATCTTACATTTTTTTCCTCAGAGAGCTAAACCTCTGCATTCAATCGAGAAGCAAAGATAATTTGATCTAGGCAAGGGCACAGCAAAGGCAGTAGATAACCTGTTAGAACATCTTTGCATCGGAACTGGAGAGATTCCAACTTTTACTTTGATTCTTAACAGGTTTAATTAACACTGTTTCTTACTCAAGCTTATGGCACTGCCAGAGCTGATTTGTTTAATGCTCTAGCATTTCTACCCCATGCAGTGAGTTTGTAAGGGGAACATCCAATTCGGAATTTGTTTTGCAAGTAATTGTTGCAAATCCAGAAACTTTAGACTATTCAAGCAGTTACAGCCATCAATCAATCCTGTGATCAAAGTGTTGGAACCAATACTGATGGGGGAAAATAAAGAGTTATGAAGCTGTACTTTCCCTGAACTAAAATGTTTCTGGGTATGAACAAACAGCCTGTTCAAAGGATGGGTTATATTTTGTCTGTTGTGCAAAAAGGATGAAGTTTCTTGGTCCCCTTATGGGGGCTTCTCTGAAGTCAAAAGGAATTGGTAGGATCTTTTATGAACATGGTGTGAAGGGAGGGTTTGAGACTCTTTCAGTAATAGTCTGGAGCTGGAGCTCTGAACCGTCAGGGTTTTGTGGAGCTTGGAGAGGTTTAAGTGGGTGCATGAAGTGCTGTATCCCAACCTGATGTCTGTGAATGCCTTTGCTCCTTCACCCTGGCAGAGGAAAGGTTCCTTTGAGATTTCTGAGCTCGTGAGCTGAACAACGTGGTTCTGCTCTATCTCTGTTGGGAACAGTGCTGTGCATGTTCAGCAGTCTGAAATAACTCATGGACTGCAGTGAGCTGCATTCAGGGAGGGCTGGCTCATCCACAGGGAGCTGCCACCATTGCCTAGTCTGATCTTTGGCAAAATGTGAACAGCGTGTTGTGTTGCTGTGAACATCACACAGGCTGTGGACTGAAAAAACAAGTCAAAGGTACGAAATGTCCCCATAGGAAGTATGATTTCCTTTGAGTCTAGGGAGGATGCTGGATGTGAGTTATGCTGTTGTTCAGAACACATGATGTAGTGTAAGAGAGGAAAATACCCTTATTGCTGTGTTGCTGTAATTGAAAGTCATGTCCATTGTCATTTGCTTTGCTTTTTCCCCCTTAAATTGTACATAGTGAGGACTCATCTGTTTAAGAGGTGGCTACCAGTGGTTTCCTTCTGCTACATCTCTACAGAAATATTCATGGTTATATGAGTATTTATGTCAAGGTTCAGTGTGCCTCTATTACTTTATTCTTCAGGTACTACATCATCCTGATTGTATCTCGACTGTGCTTGCCATCAAACCTCTGTTAAACTCTTTTCATAAAAGGTTGCTTTTTGGTTGTTTTTGTTTTTGTTTTTTTTTTTTTTTTACCAAGACTTTAATGAAGACGAAATATCTGGTGCTTTGGTGAGATCACCAAGAGATCCTACTGGATGGTTCCATTGAACCAAGATTTAAGGATGTTTTTAAAAGGAAGAAAATAATTTCATCTTTTGAAGACTATTTGGAATAAGGGAGTAATTATCATTTAGAAGGGAGTAAATTATAATTTACAAATTAAGATCAACTTTTAAAAAATCATTTGTCCTATACCTTCAAAGATAGAGCTCTGAATTAACTTCCCTCCAGATCCCTCCCCCAGAACTACTTTTTCTAGTCTTGACATCTGCTGGTTGTTTCAAATAGCCGTGGGCACAGGGTAAGGCTTCCAAGAAGTAAAAATTTAATGTTATACTCAGCTCTTGTTAATATTAGCAGATAGGGTACAGACTCATGCACTGTTCAGAGGCTCTGTGCTGCATTAATGATAGGAAAAAAAGAGTCTTTTTGGAAGGTATTGAGTACATGCCCTGGCATGGAGACTTCAGCACTCTGATCTTGAATTCTTTAACATGTTTTCTTGGAAAAACATTCAGCATCTGATATTTACCCCAAAACAAAGCAAGAACTGGCAACTTCAGTTTTTAATGGGTTTTCTTTCTGGCAATTCCTAAATTGAAAACATCGGCGTGCTTTTCTTTCTCAAGATACAGTTTGTTGCCCCAATCAGCATTAAAAGCCTAAAGTGATGTTGTTACTTTTTAATTCAGGCAAGCTGCTACCAAAAGAAGATATATTTAAAACAGCCCTGTAAAACCAAAAACAAACAGAAAAAAAGGACAAGGTAAAATTCTCTTTTGTGTGTGAGCTACCTGGAGGACTCAGGAACCCTTTTTGCCCCCAGTTCTTAAAAAAATAAATGGGTTCATTTGCCAAGTTTTCTCAAGACTTTTGAACTGTTCCATGGCAATTTTTAGCAACATCTTAATGGCCAAGTATTCCAGGCTTGCATTTGAATGATCTCTAGACATACTGTTTAAAAGGCTCTTTAAATGAGAATCAAACTTGTAGAACATTAAACCAAAATATTATTACTAGGAGGAAAAAATTACATGGTTGTTATTATGGAGGAATTTTTGTCCATTACTGCTGTTGCGTGGTTTTAGAGCAACTGCTCAAGTGGGGACATAGATAGGAAACTGATGTTACTTTTAGGTATGATTTTCCTCAATGATCTGCCCTAAACTGAGGTTTGTTCTTGCAATGCAAGTGTTTAGCTTTGCTTTCCTATTTTCAGCACTGATTTCCCTTGGGCAGTGTGTAAATCAAAGAATGTATTCCGTTTTTTTTGGGTGGTCGTTTGATCTAAGGTTTTTTGCATTAGTTTTTTGTTTTATCTCATCCTCCCATATCTGAGCTTGAACCATTTATGCCTGTGTATGTGTGTTTTTATATGTAGTACCTTGCACTGCTCCATGAACTCAAATAGCTTTCTAGGCTGTTACTGTCAAATGTAAGAAACTAATGCTCAGGAGGACTATTTTGTCCATCAGAGGTTGATGTAAAGTATGATAGAAAGGTTATTCTTTGGCTTGTTTTTTTTGCTTGTTTTGTAAGATAGACCCCAAGCAGAAATGCTGTCCTCTCCAGGTAGTCAGTAATGTAACAGTTTTATTATTCATTTAAATGTCTCTTGGGTAGTAACCACTTTTTATTGTTGTTATTATTATTATTATTATTATTATTATTATTAATTTAAATTAATTTTTGGAATTAAGGGTATGTTTTTGTGTTTGTCTCCCAGTTCTGAGCCTTGGGCAGGATGTAAGGCTGGGCAGAAGATGACCAGCACAATGCATCTTGATAACCATGACAGTTTTCTCTTGGCCAAGATAAAATACAGCTACCCTACCTGGATAGTAAATGAAAAAGATGAAACAGTGGGATGTTTGCTTATGCCTCGAGCAGTAAGGCTTATATTTTTTCCCTTTATTTTCTAGTTTGAGAGGGGTGAAACCTTGTCCAGAAGTGGCCTTTTATTGTTGTGGTGCTTTGAAAGGCCCATTATGGTTGTTGGAGGCTTTGAATTTTCAAGTAAAGGAGTTTGCTTTCTGAAGGAAACAGGTTTCTGTAATCCTCATGTTCATCAGTCAATCCTAGTTTTCTCCAATGGCATTTGAACCTTGTATTAGAAAATTTTAGTACATACCTAGGATATCAAAGGTACTAAATTCTTGCCTTTTTTTCTTTTTTCTTTTTTTTTCTTTCTTTTTTTTCTTTCGGTGAAAATCAGCAGTTCAGTAATGGAGGGAGACCTGTTAATCTCCCACTGGGAGAAAGGTAAGGAAAACTCAGATCCTATCTGTTCTTTTTGGCCGTAGCTGAATGGTCAATCAGAGGTGGAACATTCCGGCCAGTTTATGTGTAACTTCAGCATTTACTGTCTTTTATTGACATGGAAATACATGAGAAGACAATAGGAGAAACTAGAAAAGTAAATGTTTTGAGGGGCCGTGGGGGTCTTGAGAGGGGACTGTTGACACGGAAGGGAAAGAGAAGCATCAGAGTGGAATCAGTAGAGCTTAGTTAATTATGCTTACAGAACAGTTTGAAGATTCCCATGAAATAGAAATGGTAAGCCAAGAGCAACTCTCCTTGTTTCTATCTTTTTAGTGTTGCAAAATTTTCCTTTTTGGTTACCAAATACTCCTCTGATAAAGCAGCACACTAGTAAAAGCAGAAATCCCACAGCACATTTCACGTTCAAGTACTATTCTATGTTGATTTTTTTAAAGCTTAGCAACAATTATATGCCAGTTCATTACCCAAATGCAGCTGCATAAACCAGTTCTTACCCGTCAGCTGTACTGCATCTTTTCTAGTCTCCTTTGGGGACCACAGCTAGTCTGACTTGTACCAAACTATTTGAAAATCAGTTTAATTGGTTTACAAATGGACTAAACCAGCTATCACTGGTGTTGACCAGTGCTAACCAAAAGTAAACAAACCAAAATAACAACAACAAAAAAAGCAAACTAAAAACCTGGTGAAATTTAAAACCAGGCTGCCGAGGTCCATGGTATTAAAATTAGTACTAGGAGTTGTCATTCAGAAGAATGGTTAATAAAAGTATATTTTACCACGAGGATGGAATGGCATCAGCCTCAAGTCATTGCAGAAATGGTTATAAGGCTCTGATGCCTTTTGAATTTTCAAACTAACAGATAGACCTGAGGTACAGAAAGCCGAAAAGAAAGTATTTTGAAATAGGTTAAACTACCTTTTAAAATTCAGTGGATTTTATAGCTTGTCCTCAATTCTTAAGTACCTTGAGTTATATCCACCTGTGATTGAAATAGCTTGAATGAAGGTATAAGTACACACTACTACAAGTAGTGCTCAGATGCAAAATTTACAGTATTCTTACTGCTTTGTTGGGTCAAGACTATGTAAGCCAAAGGAATATTAATATGTTGGAAGGCTATATTGTACAGCAGGGGGGAAAATTAATGAGGCAGATTCAGTATGATTTCAGGCACCTGCCAAAACTGGTTTATGGTTGCAGATAGTGTATAAGTTATGTATGAACTTCTTCCAGTTAAAAATAATAGTTCACATAGTTACCCAGTGTGGGGGCTTGGGGGAAAATATTACCAGGATATACATTAGTAGAAACTGATATATTAGCAGGAAAGCTTCTAGAGTGTATACTTTGTTGATGCCTATTTTCATTGCTAAACCAAAATATTTATGGTAATATGTAATGAGCAGATTACCATTCATAAAATATGCAGTCATAAAAATGAGAAATAGTGGGATTATTAGCGGCTTTCAGCAGTAGAGAGGCTGTCTCTTAATGGTTTCCTCTTTCTCTAGTCATTATCACTGCAGCTGTGAATTATAGTATAACATTTTATTGGATTCACTAGAAGAGTATGTCCAAATAAAATAATAATTAAAAAAAAAAAAACAAAATCAAAAAACAAAGCAAGAAATAATAATAAAAGTGCTTCTTTTTAAACTGCCCTAGTAATTATGATTGTAATTTTGACAGAGACATCCAGAATTTAGCCTGGAATTTTGACTCTAACACATAACAGCAATGATAATATATTGAAGAGAAGTCGATACTTGCATAAACTGATTTTGTAATCACTAATTTTGTAGAACCAAATTTTTACTATCTGTAATCATAAGTAAACATCACATATGAGCACTTGCTGAAGTCAGCTCATGCTATGAGTGGACTATTTGCATTAGGAAGTATTTTGAGTTCTCGATGAAATGGGCACACTTGGTAAAATAGAAGTGCATGAAATATCATTCTCACTGTTATTTTATTTCTGTCTCAATTATTGGCTTTGAAATCTGTTTCTGTTAGGATCTTTAGAAATCATCGCCAATGCCAGAACTGAAATAAGCAAACATAACCCGGCATATAGCAACTGCGAACTAAAACTGCTTTCGTGTAGACGAATGATTCATTCCTCGGTAATTCTAATTAAAATCAGTCGTAAAAAGACCAAGGCTGCAATCATGTTTTATGAAAAGGTTATAAAGCTACAAGGTGAAAACTAAACATAGAGACAAGGCATATATTTTCCAGAAAGCCTCTTGAGTGGCTGAGGTCATACTCTCTTTTCCAAAGTCCCCTGTAGAGATTTTCAGGGATGCAAAGGCTATTAAATTGTCAAATGTTAACTGACTGGAATTAGTCAGTTTTATTTGTTTATTTATTGGTCTTTGAAAATCTTGCTTTTATTATTCTAGGGGCTGTTTGATATTGAAGAGATTATGATTGTGATAGCTCCAAGTCAGTCTTCCTAAATAACTTATATATTTTGAGAGTTGTAGTTTGAATTATGTGACTTAAAACAATAACCTATACTTGCATACAATGAGTAACAAAGAACTGACAGTATTAACAAAAATGAGAGAGCATAATGCATGTAAACTAAGAGCAGAGTGCAGCTTTTTGTGTTTATGAATAAGCGACTCTAGTACCAGTTTTTGTAGCCTGCTGTATGATCAACCCAGGTTAGCTGACTCTGGTGGGCATTTCAGCTGAAGTGCTTTGTGAATAAACATTTGAAGGTCATGTTAAATATTTTGGAAAGTGCTCAGTGAACAGTTTGGAAGGAATGGCAGATGTTTCTTAGAAAAATGAAGCAGACTCATGCTCAGTGTTCTTGTGGAGTACAGTGGTAAGGCTGATGGGAGAGTCTAGAGTCCATGGAAGGAGGGAATAAATTCTAGTGAAGGCAGAAGTATGTAATGATCTGGCCAGAGCTGGAGGACCTCTACAGCTGTATGTCTTACTGGTTAAGTGATTAATTAATACATCTGGTTTCCTCCATCTCTATTTGTGTTAATCTTATATTTAGTGAAAGTGAGATATTTTATTTATGATTTTGATAATGTAAGTGTTCCTGGTGATTTGAAGCTGGATTGAAACATTGGTATACTTCAAACTTTCCTGAATGAAGCACTAGGAAACTTAAAGCTGATATTTTAGGGTCTGCAACCTGTCTATATTAGGTTATATTTATTTTTGTGCTACGTGCTTTCTTGCGTAGCCTAAAACTGAAATCAAAGCATAAATGGCCAAAAAACTGATCTAAAATAAGTAGGTTTGGCACATAACTCGCTGTAGCCCTCCTTCCTTTGCTGAAATACAAGTGCTCTTTTCTATGTGATGTTTCTAATGTTTGGGGTTTTTTTTGGTAAGCTAAGCAGAAGGAAGGGCGCTGAAATGAAAGTTGTTCTAGAATTTTCTCAATAGGATTTTCATGCTGACTTGCTGAAGTCAAATCTTATCTGGGGAATTCACAGGTTTTGTCAACACCTGCAGTTTTGGTGTTTTTTTTTTCAAACAGAGAGGGAGGGAGCAGATGCTTGTCCTGTCGAATAGCTGATGGACTCTGCCAGTCACCCAGCATACAGTTTTCTTTCTGTCTTACTGAGAGAGATAATCCAAACTCTCCCATATTCTCATGCACATTCCCTCTGTCAAACTAATGGCATTTCAGGCTGCTTTCAGAATTTTTACTGTTTTATCTAATTATTCAACTTTTAAGGTGAACAGGATCTGAAAGTTTCTTCATTGAACATGGATATTTATTTCTTCTCTGGCTTTCTCTGCACCCACTAATTCATGTTTTAGTTCTTACTTATCTGACAGCTTTAAAACCTGAGCTATTTTTATAATCTAGGAAGTTAAATGTTTTATTGCAGTTCTAAATTTGTATGGATCAGTGTCTGAAATGGAGATTTACAATGGTGGTGTTAAGAGACTTCTAACCATTAACATGCAAACAGACAGTGCTTAGACACTGATGGCACCTTTGTTCTATCAGTGTTGCTCTTCCAGAGGTGTGGGTTTTGGGGGTGGGAGACTGTATGTGTTCTGTGTGCCTGTAAGCTAATAAGGGGTTAGGTAGGTGCAGAGCAGCTGTGGTAGCAGCATGTCTCTTTATTTATTGATGAGAAACCTCGGGAGGAAATGGTGTGGAATAGAAAATCAGTTCAGCTGAAGTCGGTGTCGGATTGCAGGAGGTGGTATGTTTTGTGATATACGCGGTGCTGAGACCCAACAGGATCTGATTCACCTCTGCCTCTGCAAGGTCACCGGCTCTGGCAGATTTAGTAGGAGTTCCCCAATTCCCAGACACATGGCCTTGTCCAAATTTAAGTTGTAGTGGCAGTTTTGATTTAGATGGCAGATTTACACTCCTCATCGAGTGCAAACCAGTGGGAATTTGGCTGGAGTGGAGCTGTGTTCAATCTTGCTGCGCAGCCCCCATTTGATGTGTCAGCTACATCTGAATTAACAAGTATTGCAGCTCTGGAAAGGCAGATATGTGGAGAGGAATGGTTGATACTGTGGACCTGAACCAACACTGCACATATTTCAGCAGATTTTTCTTCAGGCTGGCGTTATTCTGGTTCAGGAAACTACCGAATGTTCATTGATGACAAAAGTGCTCCTGAAGTGCTGCATAGTTTTGTTCCAAAGATACCCAGTCTGTGAATTCCTAGACATTGTGATTTGGTTCCTATCTCAGCCAAAGTGGGAACAGAAGGGAGATTTGCTTCAGTAGGGGAGCCCTGATGTAAGTAGCTGTACTAAGCAGTTCTGCTGGCTGCTTAGCTGGACAAGCAGGGCACTTGCCTTTTGGAAATGATGTCCTATAGTTTTCTAGGGCAGAAACTAATTTTGACAATTAATAACCCAAAGAAGAGGGGATCAAGTCCTTTCCTGGTTCTGGCGCATGAGTGATGAAGGAAATTTTCCTTTACCAGCACAAGTGTATTAACTCCACTGAAGAATTCAGCTCTATTCCTCTGATTAACAACATTTTTACTAAAGCAAGGGTGAGTCTCCAAAATACTTGTATCAGCATAAGGCAAATCTGTTGCGTAATTTATTTTTTTTTTCCTTTTTTTGACCAGTGGCAACTTACTTTGTGGCATATTTTGTGTTAAGATTCTTGACAGGTGGTCAAAATGAGGCTATGGTTAACATATGTCTTGCTATATTTTGCAGGTACTGTGGTGGTGTGTGTGTGTTTAACTCCTACAAAGATCAAGTGACATTAATGCTTCACAAGTTTCAGCTACTAGATTAAATTCAAAGTCTTATTCAGGCAAAAATTATTCCTAGTCATAGAAGACCAGTGGTATGTGAGATGAAGCTGCAGCATTTTCTAGACTTTACGGTTATTTTTGTACACTTTGGGGCAGCACAGATAGAATGCATGAGGAGTCTAAAAAGCCTTTTTTCTGAACGTGACATCATTGCTGATAGCAAATGTGAAAGGATGTTCTAAAAATGAAAATTAACTGTAGCAAACAAGGAGTAAGAAGGGCTGCAATAATTGAAATTTACTAATGAAACTGTAGTTTGTTCATATTATGAGCAGTCAAGAATCATGCATAATTCAGGAGTGCAGTTGCTAACAGTGGGCTCACATAAGATCATTTAAATTTGTTCCTCTGGACATGAGATGTTGATCTTTGAAGCGATCCCTGATGAGGTTCTGCTTGGTCCTTTCAGCATCTTGGGAGGAGAGTGTTCTATTTTCCCTCTTGCATCAGTGAATATTTATGGGATGTAAAATAGGAATAACTTTAATTATGCATGGAGAAGGAAATATATGCAGTCCTGAGCAAGATACTTCATTGTAAAATCTATCTGAAACTCTGACAGGTGGTGTGCTTATGCGCTAATTTAAGAATTAGGTTTTGTTGTCTACTGTGGATATATGTGCACGTACAGGTTTATATTCGTCTGTTTGTTCTCTCTTTTTTTTTTTTGGTTTTGTTTTGATTTTATGTTTAAAATTCTCACTAATTTTAATACTGGTGTTGCTATTCCTTTTGTTCTAGTGCCATGAGAGAGGCCTACAGCAGTTTGCAGTCTAAACAGCTAAGGGACAATAAATGTGGGAGAAAGGGAGTATCGTCATTCTGATTTTCACATGGGTAATCGGATCTTGCTTGATATTACATAAAACCTACACAACAAAACACAGAAGTAAAATTACCTGTTTTCATCTTTAAAGCCAAGCCCTGTCCAGTAGACCAAGCTTCTTAGTAAAGAAAACAATTACGGAAGATATGCCTCACCTGAGCTTATGTTCACAGTTTCACCCATTCTGTCCTCTAAATGGTAGAAATTATTTCCTCCATCTGGTTCTTCTTCTGGAGTATTTATCAAAAAATGCTGAGTTTCTCAACATAGAGAGATACTTCAGTCTACAGAACTTCAGAGACTCTTTATTTTTGCTTTCGTGTTGCATTATAACAAAAATGTTTGACAGATTCTTTTTCATATGAATGAAGTGCTATGTGCCAGTTACTGACAGGTTTTTAGTTACACATAGAAATTAGCAGCTGGCAAGTTAAGTGAATTGCAAGATTAGGGCCAGAGTGTATTAGAACCATTCAATAAAAAAACTCGTGAAAAAAACCTGTTAAAAATTTGCTTGAAAGTATGTCATTTGGTCTGAATTTCGTAGGAGAGGTACGGTAGCAAAAACTGCTTTGAAACAAGTAACTGGCTTGTATTAAATCACAAATCTTGCAGATTTGTTTTGGAGAGGAAAAATAATAGGCTGGGATCTTCTTATGCACAAATTCGGTAGAAATCTTTCACATGTTGTTACTCAATATGTCAGTGTACTGTGGGTGTTGAAGAGTGAGGGCTGTGCAGGCATGTGCAGCAGATGTACAGTATGTGGGGAAAAACTGAATCCACAGTGAGTCAACAAACACAACCTACTTTATCTACAGACAAAATGCCTGCATCCAGGATGTTCAGTGGCAAGAAGCAGTGGTGAACGAATTACTGTCATAATTTAATGATGTATTTCACAAAAGCTTCAAAATATTAGCATGATGTGTCCTTCTGTGGTCATCCTTCTGCTTTACTGAAATAGGATGAGTTGATTTATTTTTTTGAAGGAAATATGTCAGAAAAGTTGGGAAATGTGGTGGAGAGAGTGCTCCATGGGCAGACAGTGTACTCATAGGTGGGGTTTTGTTTTCTTCTTCCACAGGCCTACAGTGAGACCTCTGGTACACGATGTAGCACATCTTGCTCTTTTTCTATCCCTTTGGACTTCTGTTTTTACACTAGTCATTACAGAAGTGTGCAAGTGTCTGTAAACGTTCACAAAATAGATAGAGCACACTCAATGACTGAGGAGATTTCCTTCCCAGCCCTGTCATGGGATACATGGCAGAGGTGGTTGCAGGACCTTCCTTGGGACGTGCCCAGTAAAATGTGTTACCTCTGAAAATCTGTTGCTGTTTTCATACCTTGTTGTCACTAAATGGTGATTTTAAAACCCCGTAGAAACTTTGATAAAATTATTCAGAAATTTTACTGATCTGTGATACTGCTCCCTGGAGTCGGGGAGACTGAGAGACAAAGCCTGGAGGAAGTGGGGCCCTTGGGAAGGACTGAAGCAGGTTATTCAGAACAACTGTGCAGAAAGAAATGTAATTCCACAAAAGTCAACATCGTGGTAAGTGTCCCTCATCCAGTTCCATCTGTGGTCTCCTGGGCTGGGACCATACGTAGAGAAAAGCTTGTGATAACCAGGGCATGCACCTCCTCTTTAGCCTCTCTGAATCTTGGCTGAGATCCTTTGAATAAAGCAGAGGGACACAGGGTAATGTCTGCAGACTTCCTTGAGAAATAGGGAGGATTTAGGCAGAAGACACATGTGCTAATTGCAGCACTATAATTGATTTGTTTTTCTGTGGGATACTGAAATCCAAAGTCAAAACACTTCCATAAAAAGGTAATAAACAGAGACATTTTATTGTGTTTTTATGGCCTCAGTCTGCCGTCAGTAACTGAGCAGCCACTTTTTTTTCTATTCCATGTAATTTGCATGATTAGTGAATTGAATCATTGTGTTTCTGGGGAGTGTTTTAGTCTCTGATTTTCTGTATTTTTGGGAACTCTCAGCAGATACGTTTTGAAAGCACAACTTAACTTATATCTGAGGCAGGAAAAACAAATCAGGCTACTTTTCTCATATTTTTTGCTGAAACACAGCAAAGTATTGGAAGGTAAAGTGATCTGACACAGCTTGCAAACTGGAATATCATTTGACAGTAGTTCAGAGCAGGCAAGAAATCCTGTCCTCATTACTGTGCAGTGCACTCTGAATACATCTGCGGATTCCTGTGCAATTTGAATGCTTTTAAGATAGTGAACTAAAAATGAAATTATATGCAAATGAAAGTGTTTTAATAGTTACACTGAAAATGCCATATTCAGTATTTTTGATAATGTTTCGTATTTTATGAACTTTGACGTTTTAGTTGCTAACAAGGGAGTAATTTCAGACTTACCATGCAAGAAATTTCTCTTTTATAACTAACAGTTGTAATAATATAGTTATAGTTTAATAACTAATGTTCTATTATGTGCAACTGAAGCGCTGAACACCATATTCCTTTTGACATAAAGTTAAAAAGAACTTTTAGGCTCCAAGGTATTTTGCCAGGCTAAATTGAAACTTCATGAATGCTCGTGTCAGGCTTGCATTTATGTGCTATTTTTAACACACAGGTATTTCTATGCACAATAAAGTACATCAATAGCTTGGGCAGCTACTGATTAACACCAAAAAACTGAAACTTTCTGTGAACTGAGAAACTGGGAAGTTTCTCCTTCTGCTGCAAAGTGTGATTTTATGGTTTTCTACCTTCAAGTGTAGATGCAAAGAGGAGAAAGGACTAGAACCAAGATTTTGCACGGGATGGAGATGGTGAATTTCTGTTTGTATGCTAAGATGTTCAGTTTCTCATGCCCGTAAAGATCACTGTGAGAGATTACAAATTACCTATGGAATTGTTAGTTAAAAAGCACTGTCCAAATATCATCAGATTAATTTACAAGACATGAAAATGGCAGAGCAAGAAATCTGTTGGGAAGGCAAGTAAGAAAGATTGCTTCCATGGAGCTATATTCTTCAGCCTTTTAGTCTTTTGATTACTGAAATAAAAAGGCATTTGGTCATAGAACTGAAGAAACATATAACCTCCAAATAGTCCAAGAACCTGATCCAAAATTTAGTTTAACCCAAGACTTCTCCCTATCTTTTTGTCATTTAGCTCTTTCAGTAGTATTTATTTTTGTCTCAAGAAACCATCCTGAGAATTGAACTGTTTCAGTTTAGTAGATTTCTCTGGCATGAAAGTGTGATGTGTGAGAGGGTCTTCAGGTGGCAGCTCAGCTTTGCTCCTATGCATGAGGGTCCATATGGTAAATGGAGGGTCTGTGTGCTTTTGAAAATCCTAATTCATTCGATGTAATGAAGCTTGAAGACAAAAGGCATGCTTAGGAAACTTAGTTTCCTTCAAACTGTTTCTGCTTCCAAATATATCTGTCAAGGCTAGTAAACATCCAAGATTAAACATGAATAGCATTGTCATGTTTCCAGATGAAAAGTACAGAATTTGCTAAAAAAAAAAAGGAAAAATAAAAAATCTCGTAGCTTCTTGGCCTTCAGGATTTTGGCAAATAATAAGTGTGAGAAAAGCAATCACAAATTCCATTATCTTCTTTTAATTATTGTCCTTGCAGACAATATAGTTTCTGGAAAATATATAAAGGTCCGACTATAAAGTCAAAACTAAACCAGTGCAATGAAATGTTCTTGAAATTGTTCACTCACGAGGAATAAAAGGAGCCATGTCTAAGGCACCATGTGCTGTTGCCTGATGTACTCTGGGAGAACAGCATGTGCACCCGTCAGACTCAACTGTAGATAAAGTTTGGGATTCTGCTGTCATAACATCCAGGATACAGGCATGTCAATAGGAAACAACTACAATTCAGGATGACGAGTTTCTTCTGGCCCACCATAACGCAGGCACAGCATCATTTTATAATGCATGTCAACTCTGCATCTTATTCGCTGGTTCATTAATACGTTCTACAAGAAAACTGTTGGGAACTGTCAGAACTATAGTAAAATTATATTGCACAAGGAAAAAAGAATTAAAAACATTAAGACAAATAGAACATGTGGGAAAAGATATGTGAGGAAGCAGAACATCTCTTCAGGCTCTATCTATTTAACAAGTACATAATCACAATATTAAAGACTTATGATTTAAGGATTAGGATACTAAGTCTTAAAAGATGCTGTAAGGCTCATTTTGCTTCACAAAGAGTTATGTTAGCAAAGTTTTAAATAATAGGAAGTTTATAATGTTAAAAAGAAAAGTCAAAAGAAGACTTAAAAAATTGGAACATCTTTTGAGGTGTATTGTGTAAATGTGTCCCCACACTTACCCATTCTTCTGACATGTGAAGCTGTTAAATATGCCCTCCCTCCATTCCTGGAAAACCCAGCGAATTGTGGTTTTGATGTTGGGTTTTTTTGTTGTTGTTGTTTGGTGGTGGTGGTGTTGGTTTTATGTTTTGGTTTTTTGGGGTTTTTTTGTTGGTGTGGGTTTTGTTGTTGTTGTTGGTTTGGGTTTTTTTGTGGTTGTGTTTTTTTGTGAGGTCTATAGAAGCTGTTTCTGAAGGCAACACTGATAGTTAATGGAAACAGAGTTGTTCTTTTGTTCTTGGTTCCCCTCTTCTGCAGAAGTTTCAGACGAGTGCTTAACAAGCGTAGTGCCTAGGGTCTTCTGCTGTATTTTCTTACTACCTGGACAGATATGGAAATGGAAAAAAAATAAATATGGGCTCTAACAGAGTCCATTGTGATGATTAGGAGTGAGGGAGCATCATTTGGTTTTGTTGTTGTTGTAGTCCTTATTCTCTGTTGTAACACTGTCTTCTTGGCAAGAAAAGATTATTGATGTATCTTTGAATATAAAGAAGCAGAAGGAATCACAAGTGTCTGATGGGAGCAAAAATTTCTCTTTTGTCCCATCAGATCAATGCAATAACTTGGTCTTTCCCTCCTACAATTGCTTTTAAAGAAGCCCTCAGAACAGGAGAGGCTTTTGCAAGCATGAGCAGATCTGCTGCTTGGGGAAGGAGCTAGTGGAGCACAACAGATTCCTTATGACTTGCAGAGTTCCTTTACTTGGATCTGAGGAGTTGCAGATTCATAGATTGTCCTTCTGTGCTTTTCTAAGCTAAGCATCTGCCAGTGAGCCAGTATATCTGACTCTTCAGACATTACAGCCTGGAAGATCACTTATTGGCACTGAACTTTGACTTGTACGTGACCATTGTGTTGGCCACTGCGGTTGTAGGCGTGCTGGTGAACTGGAGAGGAGACGAAGAGCATCTTTAATCCTATAAAATGTTTATTGCCCTTTTAGATTGGTCTATCTCTTTCACTTCGTTGAGACGCACAGTTACGAACAAGTCTTGACAACTGCTGCAACCCCGTTCAGGGTAAAGCTTATTGGTTTAGCCATATCTCAACTTACAAGTCCATGTAAATATCATTTTAAAAATAAAATGCTGACACTATTATGGCAACATCAGTTTGTTACCATATTTTTAGGTTGAAGCATTTGAGCTTGTTTTTTCCGATAATATTTAGGTTAAGCTCACACTGAAATCCGGATTTTTTTGTTGTTGTTGTTGTTAATTTTTTTTTTTTTTACTTTTTTGAAAGGTAGTTTGTAGAGCTGCAAAACAGATAGCCCATTAAATTTTCATCTCTCTGCAATCTAGCCTCAGCAAAGCTGAAAAGCAATAAATTGCATCAAAGTTTGAAGGAGTACAAGTGTTTAAAATACTTATTTTTGAGTAGTTGCCTACTAATAAGTCCTAGGTAAAGAAGGTTCTTAAACAAATCATGGTGAAAGACTTGTTTTTAATACACTTTGAAAGTAAATAAACAAACAACAACAATACCAGGAAAATCAAGCACCAGCTGGTCTTCTGGCAAGCAAAAATTCCGTTTTTTCAGATTTCTGTTACAGTTGTCAGTAATGTTGACAGCTGCTAAATGTAAACCCTGGTAGTATAATAGATGTTTGCAATTAACATCTCTGTTTCAGTTGCCAATTCTTAGTCTGTTGTGTCTTATGAGAAACAGATGCTCTTAAGAAATATTCAACCCTGTGACAATAATTCTAATGGTAAAAGTAATAGAAGTTTTGATCACCATTTTTATTTTTTGTTCCTGTAAATGTCTCTTTAAGGGATCACTTCTCAGCTGGAAATCCTAACTTCTAAAATTTTGCATAATTTAATTTAAAGTGTTTTCTTTAGGAATAAAGCTTTATATAAACAAGGTAAAAGCTTTACCCTCTTTTGTATTTCACTGAGGACTTCTTCTTTATAATTAGAGGATGGGGATAAAACGCTTCCTTGTTCAAAATTTTTGGCAAAGCTCCCACTGCCTTCAGCAGTGCCAGAATTTCATGCTTGGTCGAATGATGTGTTTCACACAGTGCTCTATGTTTGGATATCATGGATCTTGATAGACACCTTGGTGGTAGTGGTGGTATTTACCTTCATGGGTTACTAACTTTGTCTGTGTTTATGTAGATGAAACGGAGCATGTGAAATTGGGAGCAATCCATTCTGCCTTACATCTCATTAGGCACAAATGCTGTTTTCAGCAATATGAGGAGTGTGTTTTGTTCGTTATCTTTACTTGAAAAGCATGCTTTGTCCCACTTAAGAAAAAGGCACATGTGAATGTCCACTAGCCTGTCCTGCTGTAACTGATTAATAAATAAGCCCAAATCTTCCCCAAAATCCTGTCTTCATCTCTGACTTGGATTCCTTCCAAGGGCTTTGCAGTTATGTTTTCATCACTGAAGTGACTAGTGTTATTAGCCCTATCGTCTGCTCTGAGCACGTGCCATCAAATTGTGTAAATGCACACGTTGGCTCCATCAAAATCAAATGATGCCTTTGCCTGATAGCTCCAGCCCCTACGAAGGCTGGGATTATGGAGTGGGATCTTGCTGCTCCAGGAGCCAGCGTCGGGAGAAGCAGACGGAACAGGCTGCGCTGCTGTGATTCCAAGCTGCTCCTGGCTCAGATACAGCCATGTAGGATGACTTTCTAAAGTCATTGCTTTGGAAGTTAGGTAGCATTGTAAAACGTATAAAATACCTTCTGTCAGTTTATCAGCATATGTACATTATCAGGTGTGCTGCTGGACTGAGTCCAGTCATGGCAGCACATGGCTACTGGAGTCAGCAGTGCTTGCCATGTGACTGCAGTGCCTTCCTTTCCTGTGGTCTTGGAGTTATGCCCTTTATGCCTCATCAGAGCCATGCATAGCTCTGAAAATGGTGTTTGGAGCCTCAGTCTGTAGACAATATGTGCTTTGTCTGTCCTGTACAGGAAGTTGCTATTGTTGTTGTCATCTCATATATTTGCTATGAGGAAGTATACTGATGGTTCATAAATGGTGTATGAAGTCTGTGATAGAAATCTGTGTGGGTCCCTGTGTGTAGAGACCATACAGCATTATCTGGTAGATAGTTATTGTGTGTTGGATTTCCTTTTAAACTGAAGACGTTGACATTTGGGGGCTAATTTGTTTTTCATCCATGTAAAAACCTTCATAGAAAACAGTCAAAAACATGGTTACTTTTGTTTATGGCCTTCCTTGCTTGAGGATCTGATAGATTGTTCCTTTTGTCTTCCTTTTTCCATGCTTTCATGGTCTCTGGTTGTTTGACGCAGTTAGGAGCTGTCAGCCAGGTGAGCAGCTGGAAGATATGACAGCTGACTCTGTGTGCATCCTTTTCCAGGACTTACCCATTGTGCATGTCACACTCACATCTTATCCGATCTTTATCACCTTAGCATTCTACCAGATCTTATGTGAGAGTTTTCTTGCCTACATTATGCCCTAAACACAGATGTAAATGCCAGAAGAGGTGGGAAGGAAGAGGAAAACATCCTTAGTGAAAGGAAAAGGAGGCCAGGTATTTTCTGGGGTTTATGCCCAGGTCTATAATATCCAAGGAATTCATTCTGTATTCACTGGCAGCACGGGTTTTACTGATTGCACTTTGTGTGGCCATTTTCACTAGCAAAGAGTACTATCTAATAGTTTGAAACAGTACCGGGGCAGAACTGTTGGCTTTCCAGTGTCCTATGTGTGTGGCTATGCCAAGTGCAGAGCAACAGAATCATAGAATGGTTTGAGTTGGAAGGGATGTTAAAGATCATCTCCTTCCAACCCCCCTGCCATGGGCAGGGATACCTCCCACTGCGGGGGGTTGCTCAGAGCTCCATCCAACCTGGCCTTGAACACTTCCAGGGATGGGGCATCCACAACTGCTGTGGGCAACCTGTGCCAGTGCCTCACCATCCTCACAGTAAGAACTTCCTCCTAATATCTAATCTAAACCTATTCTTTTTTAGTTTGGATCCATTGCCCTTTGTCCTGTCACTACATGCTCTTGTAAAAAGCCCCTCTCCATCTTTCTTGCAGCCTCTCTTCAGGTACTGGAAGGGTGCAATTAGGTCACCTCTAAGCCTTCTCTTTTCCAGGCTGGATAGTCCCAATTTTCTCAGCCTTTCCTCACAGGAGAGGTGCTCCATCCTTCTTATCGTCTTCATGGCCCTCCTCTGGACTTGCTCGAACAGGTCAGTGTCCTCACTGTGCTGAGGACCCCAGAGCAGGATGCAGAGCTCCAGATCAGGTCTCACCAGAGTGGAGCAGAGGGGCAGAATCACCTCCCCTGACCTGCTGCCCTGACTGCTTTGGATGCAACCCAGAACATGGTTGCCTTTCTGGGCTGTGAGCATGCATCAGCACCCCAAGTCCTTAGCAGGGCTTCTCTTGGTCTCTTCATCCTCCAGCCTGGATTGATACCTGGGGTTGCCCCAACCCAGGTGCAGCACCTTGTGCTTGGTCTTATGAGATTCCTGCGGTCCTACATCTCGAGCTTGTCCAGATCCCTCTGGATGGCATCTTATCCTTCAGATATGTCAACCACACCACTCACCTTGGTGTCAAAATCTGCGGAGGGTGCACTTGATCTCTTCATCTATGTCATTATTGAAGATATTAAATAACACTGGTCCCAGTATGGACCCCTGATGGACACCACTCATCACTGGTGTCCATCAGGACTTTGAGCTGCTGACTACTACTTTCTGAATGTGACTGTCCAACCACTTTCTTATCCATCTAACAGTTCACTCATCAAATCAATCACTTCCCAGATTAGAGAGAAGGATGTTGTGGAGGACTATGTCAAAGGCTTTAGAGAAGTCCAGTTAAATGACATCTGTAATCCTTCCCTTGTCCACTGCTGTTGTCACTCCATCATAGATTGGTCAGGCAGGACTTGCCCTTGGTGAAACTGTGCTGGCTATCCCAAATCACCTCCCTATCTTCCATATGCCTTAGCATAGCTTCTAGAAGGATCTGTTCCACAATCTTTCTAGGCACAGAGGTGAGGCAGAGTTCCCAGGGTCCTCCTTTCTACCCTTGTTAAAGACAGGTGCAATGTCTCCCCATTTCTAGCCACCTGGGACTTCAGCTGACTGCTGTGATTTATCAAATATCATGTACCTTGACTTGGCAGCCGTGTCAGCCAATTTTCTCAGGACTCTGAGGTGCAACTCATCAAGTCCCATAGGCTTATTTACAGAATAGAGAGTTCAGTCCTCTATGTACTATTTGGTATAAATATTTTTTCTGCGCTGACGACAAGATTGTAGTTATCCTCATAATTGGGATAATTAGAAGCCTGAAAGAATGTCTGAGAACTTATCAGATGGTAGCCTTGACCTTCCAGTACTTCTAGGCAGCATAGATGTCTCAAGTGCTAGGAGGGTCTTGACTTACACTCTTAATGAGAAGTTGTGAACTGGAGAAGTCAACAGTAGATGGTGGATAATCCATTTAAGTTATTGGCATATACTAACTAGCTGCTCTGCTAGTTACACATACACACTGCCTCCTCTGAGATGTTGCAGAGTGCAGTTTCTCAGTCTTTCTCTGAGGTGGGCAGAGCTGTACTCCACAACATTCTCATGCACTGCACTCGTGATCCCATAGCTACGTCCCAAGGGACCTGAGTAGTTGGCTACCTCTTCAGAAGGGACTGCAGAACTGGCAATAGCTTGTTTTAATCAGGATTTCATCACAAAGTCAGGATCTGGCCATGTATTCAGCCATGGAGCAGAAACATGAATAATGCACTGAGCTGACTTCTCACTACTGTAGGGCACACTTAATTAAAAAAAAATGTCTGTTTGCTTACATTTGACTTGTATTCCTCTGTAATGGAATCCATTCTAAGATGAAACTGAGAATACATGAAAAACAGATATTTTAGGATGGTCTAGACAAAATACTCTGAGCCTACTTTGTGATGTCCGGTTTTTGCTATTGGCAGGATCACAGGAACTGAAAATATCATTAATAAATGTGCTGAGCAAACTGGAAAAAGTTGCATTTTTAGTCTCTTATCAGAATTTTACAGCTTTTCCTTTTTTCAGAAGAACTTAATTATCTGTTTCTTATGTAAACATTTCTTTAAGAACCTAAGGCACTATATCAGTGTTTCTTTGTTAAGGGATGAAGTCTGGAGTTACCTTGTGACAGATTCATGAAAGGGAAGTCCGAGTGAGGAGGAGGGGGGAAAATAATGGTTACTCATATGCTTCTAATTAATTTCCTCAGTATCATCTTTATAATGAAGAGCATGAACAAAATATGTGCATATCTTGCCCTTGGTTTAAAAAAAATAAAAAAGCTGGCAGAGAGTTTACAACAGATTCAGGCTACAATGTAGGAGGTTGCAAAGGAGTAGTGCAGTGCTTGCTTAGCAAATAGTCTTATTTGTTCAGACCAAATAGAAAATTTGGGTGACCTTGTGCGTGGTGTGAAAAAAAGCTGGAAAGAGAGTGGAGAAACCTACAAGGATTATTGTAATGTAAAAAGTATTTATTTTAGTTTATATTTTTTAGGGGAAAAAAAAGGAAAATTGAAATAAGGATAAGTGATGGAGGGGGTCATGATTCACTTTGTGGAGGGAGAAATTGGAAATAGTAGCAAAATACAGGAAGAAACCTCACTAATTTGATTTCATGGAACCTTTTAGCTTGAAGGAAAAGTGAAGTTCATATATTGCTCTTGACTTTAGTGAATCCTTATCTTTCTTAGGAAGGGAGTTGTTTTGAGGATCAACTGTGTTTCAGTTAAGAGCTGTAACTTTTTAAGGAGCTTATTATTTGGAGTAATTTTTAAAATTCCAACTTATGAGGTCATGCAAAAGATGAGAGACATTTACCTTTAAAAAAAATACAGTATAGCCGTAGTAGAGGATCTAAAATTGGAAAGCATTGGAAAGCACACAAAACGACCTCAGTTGAAGATATTTCTTTTAAAATACTGTAAAAATTAGAATTAGTATTCCATTAAAAGAATATTTATGGTATCTACAGTATTGCTTTTTATGTAATAGCAGTATCTTCCCTTTATCTGGGGAAAGGACTTTCAATTTACATTTCAATAAATCATTAGCTACCGTTTGAGGACTATTGGTATGGTTGCAGGGAAAAAGGGATCCTGCATTTGCAAGTAGAGATGGGTAAGATGTCTATCCTGGCGAATGTCCTCTGTGGCATGAAGAGAGCTTGTGTTTATTGTACAAGTTCATTGTACTTCTGCAGAATCAACAGAAATGAAGTGGTCAGGATCTTCCACATGTGGGCTGGGATGGGATAATGGGTAAATACCTGTTCAACACATCTGCAAATGTTGAGAGAGTTAGTCACCTGCAGCAGTTAGTGTAGTAATAAGTTGGTCTTCCCAGTTAAGAGTGAGTTGCTGGGAGCTGACTAATGATCTTTTTCTCTCTGTGCCGTCTTGAAAGGGGGAATGACCTCCAGCAATTAAGATGCACAGCTCTTGGTGGACGTTTCTGGTAGGGATGCTTTTGTTACAAATCAATAAATCAAAACTCCCAGGGAAAAGAAATCAAGAGGCTGCTGCTGCTGAAGTGTTATTTATCTTCTCCAGGAAATGAATTCTACCTGTTACCTTTAACAGGAACCACAGCACTTGTTTAACACTTGCTAACTGCTTCTGTGCTTTCTTGAGTCGGAACTTTAATTTCTATGCATAGTGGGAAGAATAACGATTATAATTTCTGTCTCCTTGAATTAATGAGGACTCACGATGCAGATTTTGTGAACGTGTTAGAAAATGCTAGGCTTACATGTAGCGGACAGATTGCTATGAGAGTCAGTAAGTGTGTATTTTGAAGAACTGTTTAGAACAAATAACTCTTACTTGTGCATAACCTTTCTTCGTATTGACAGGCAAATGTCAAACTGTATAGAAACCTCAGAAAATTTTCAGGGCTGACATCATCTGTTTCAAGTTCCTTATAAAGCAGTGAGGTAAACAAGCTGATTTAGATGTATGAAATTTCTGCAGGGGGAGGAAGGGAAACTGTTGTCACCTGAGAAGCTTGATAACTGTATTTGTCAGTAAAGGAAGATGCTGAAGGTTAGAAAATTTGATGGGGATTGAACAAGATACGTGCCAGAATACAGAGTATGGTGCATTCCAGCGATACATTCTGTAACATCTATGCTTTTCTTGAACAAAACACAGCGATCTGCATAAGCTCTCTAAGAACAGATTATGAAGGGTGTAAGAAGTTATTAATAAATGATGGTGCATTTGGCTTAACGTGGGTGTAGACTGTGTGGAATGAATCATTGATGTGCCTGACCTTTTCATGTCTGTATGAGCTTACTGACCACTCTCCTGCAGCCAAGCGTAGCTTGGTGGAGGGGAAAGGTTCGATGGTGTGGTTTAGTGCTCGTGGAGAGGTCAGATTTACTGCTGCTTATGGTGATAGATGCTCTTTCTTTAGCAGCTACTTGCTCTCACTTCAGCAAAATAGCACTGATAACTGTGATAGACATTGCTGTGGGGTTTAATGTTGGGCAGGGCCTAGGTGCCCAACAAACTAGACCCTCTTATGGTAAGTGGTAGATGATTCCAGGTGGTGTGGGGTTGGAACTGAGCTGGAGCCTAGACCTGTACCTGCCACCTGTTCTGACAGTATGGATCAGCAGTACCTGGTAGCAGTTGGTTGGTAACACCAAGTTCCCACTGGCATGACAGTAAAAGTGATGGCATGCCTGGCTTATTTATAAGATCATGGTGTATCACATGCCTCCCCTTAGTTACACTTTGAGGTCTCTGATAACAGATCTGGGTGACAGACTGCTTTTCATGGATTAATCTAAGTTTACCAGTCCTTAAACTGATATCTCAACTGATTTGGGAAACTGCAATTTGCTATTTGATATGCCTTACTCTAGGAAAGGGGGCATTGGACATGGAGAGATTCAGCACATAAATACAGGGATCTAATATCCTGTATGCTCCATCCTGAACTGTCCTGCCTGGCCTCCAGCTGCGGCTCCAGAAGGTTGCAGATGTCCCTGAATCCAGTGTCAAATCTGCCAGACCCAGGCAGATGTCTCAGATGCCCAGTCTGTCTCAAAGACATATGTTTAAGCTAATGAGTAATTCTTTAAGTAATAATATGCACAGTGCAAAACAAAAATATTAGTACACAGATAGTTTATTCTGTTTCACTATAGTGCAATGAAGGGACCACAAATTCATGCAAGGACTTCAAATTTTTTTAGAAACATTTTCTCCTATTGAATTAAATGGATGATCTCCTATTAACTCCTGTTAAGAAAGAACAGGATTTATTTGCAATTCATTAATGGGAAATAGCTTCTCTTATAACAGGACTTTTATTCTATTTTGATAGAAGTATTTGGCCAATGGTGCAGCTTTTCTAGATGTGATCAAAACCAGAATGACAATGAATGAACATTTACCCAAGGCATGGGTGTAATCTCCAAGCCATGGTAGCCAAGTGAAATAATTTCAATGTAAGAAATCAGTTTATTGTCATTTTGTTGCAAACAGCCTGCCTTGTTGTTAATATCCATATACTTTGTATTGCATTAGTCTACATTAATTTTCATCACTTTTGCACTTGTAGATAGTGCTTATGACTAATTTATAGATTATGTAGTGCCATATTGACTTAAATAGACTGTATTTTAATGCTATTATGAGCATTTTCTAGTAAAATAATTTAATTACATTGAAATGTAATGCTATTACAGTGGATAATTGACTGCAGATCAAAAACATAATATACAAGACCTACTTGGAAGGTGCACAAAATCAATTGGCTCAGCATTAAGGTTGTTCACTGCACCTCTTTTAAAAAGATCACAGCTTAAGGAGCCATATTGTGGTCTCTGCTCATCCTGTGATCATATAACTTTTAAAAGCACAGCCTACTTATATCTTAATATGCTTCTCTTTGTCCCATCTTTTATATGACCATCTCAAAGAAAAAAGACCTCAGTCTCAGAAAGAGGTCAAGAGGTACTTGATACTTATTGTACAGAAAAAGTATACAAAAATTATTTGCCAGCAGTTGGGAAGGAGTGAATTCTTATCCCATCAAATTCGTGGGAAAACAAGCACTGACTCAGAGCTAGAGCTTCATCCAGGTGCCTTCATGCCAGCAGAAATGCATCCAGATCTTTGGAGTCCTTGTTATGCTTTTTTGTTCCAGCATCAGTTTCTTGTTCAAAACAGGGTTTTGTTACATTTTTAGTTTCCCTTGCATTATACCAAAAGGAGTAGTTATAGAGGGTGTGAGATGAATTTTCACTGAGAAAACAAGTTAAGCTTGAATAGTTTCCATCTTACTACTTAAAAAAAAAAGGCAAGCCATTTTCTACCTTAACCAAAGTGCAGGTGTGGTAGCCTTGGCTCTGTCTCTTTAACTTCAGGATAACAGAAGGAAAAATACCTTGATCAGAGCATGAGAGGAATAGTTTATTATGCTATAAAAAAGAACACCAGATTAATCTTGACTAGTGATTGATAAAGTACCTCATACTGGTTATCTTGTCAGTCTTACATATATATGGAGAAATACTTCTGATTGACCTCTCCTGAATGTGTGTCCCTGTGACATGCTTTGTTTCTCATGTGTCGAAATGATTCTACAGGATTATGCACATATTCTGATAAATTGATATTCCTGTTATCTCAGCTGCTGAATACCAGTGGCTATAGGTTCGATATCTTGGGTTTCCAAATTGAAAATTATATCCTGAAATACATTAACTCCTGTTCCGATTTTTCTGACTTTGGGAACTCGTGTGCACCCTGCAGAAAATACTCTTAGTTTACAAACCTCTTGTTACACACACGCAGTTCAGATTAAATGAGGACTGGGCTAGTTCTGCCCAGCTATTCTCTGATCAGATGATTCTGGCAGCTGTAAAAAAACAAGGCAGCACAGAAATCTGTTAACAACTTTACATCCTTGCAAAGCAGTTAATTGGGTAAACCAAAAGTGGTGATGAACTGGCTGACAACTGCTCTTGGGCTCTGAGAATGGAGAGCCGGAGGGCTGCCAGTTTATGCCAACCCTCCAAGTTGGAGAACAATACGTACCTGAGGCTGTAGCATATCCGTAAGTATCCAACATCTTGCAGAAGACTGAGCCCACGATGAAACCACTCCATGTAAATTCAGACGTGTTAAGCACCTCCAAGTTCATGATGTTGGTCACAAGTTGACTGAAAAGGCAGGAGCATTGTTGGGTGTGAGGGTGTCTGTACAGAACACTCAAATGTCATAACACTGAAATCTTATGATAGAAGGCACTATATTCTCCCAGTATGCCCATAGCATTTGGTGAATGAATCTTAGATTAGGCAACTAAGTAGTAAGTAACTAAGTGGTTTTTGCAGATACCCCAGCATAGGTTTCCCTGTAATACCCATAAATATCAAAATAGGCCAAGTTAACCTGATACAGCAAGTCTTTAGTACTCTTACTTTTCTACTTTTTTCTACTGGGAAGCACTGACACCACAAATACCTCTGTGTGTTGGGGGTTTTTTTGAGACTATTCCCTGTACTACAGAAACCTGAGGACTTCTTTATGCTAAAATTCAAAGAAAATTCTCTTTGAGCCGTGAATGGATCTTAATGAAAGTAGTTGCCACAAGTTCAAGAATCATAGGCACTTCTGAACAGCCACTTATTGCTCTGTGACTGCGTGATTTTTCTTTTGACAGTCCTATATTTTGTTTTTCATTATCCTGCTTAGCAGTTCTTTAAATGACTAAGAATGTAATAGTATTTGGAACCGCTGTCATCTTCTGACTTGCCGTTTTGCCGTTCCTATTGACCTACCCACATGACATCAAGTCGGAGAGGAAATTTTTAAAGAGCAGCTTCTGATGGCATCTGTAAGAGGTATCAGTTCTTTGAAAAAGGGATCATCTGTACTCACTCTGCCAAACCCTATGTACTAGAATGGGCTGAGTTTCACCCTCTTTTTCTACTTTAAAAAAAAAAAAACAGTATAAAAGGCTATGGTATACAAGTATAGTATAATAAAAGCCTTGGGGACAACACCTGTAATAAAAAAAACACAGTGGGTTGCGTTCCTTTTTGTTTCTTCCATTGATTATTTTTCATATTTAGCCTAGATTGGTTCTTCCATTATTTCCTCTTTTGATTCACCAAAGTCTGTTTTCTTCATGTGAAGAGCAGATTTAGTAACTCACTTAACCGAATTGAGAAATTAGAAGTTTTATTTGCTCACGGGGTTGTTAACAGAGGACATGCACAAACAGATTGTTCTCCCATTTGATCTCTCATGGAATATGCTTTGGGAGAGAAAGGAATTATTTTGCTTTAAGCAGAAAAAATGTTTTCTTTTTGATCAATATGAAAAGTTTATTTTTATGAAATCTGCTAAAGTAATTATTTTTAAAAGCTGTTCCTTACCTCTGTGCTAATAGTTCTCTTATGAAGGAATGTGATTAGATCTTCATTACTCCTTAAAACAAAACAAAAAGCAATTTATTTTTTCAGTAAAGGTATTTTTATCTCAGAAGAAAATTCTTGCAAGAGAATTCTTAATTCTTCTGTGGTGTGAAAATTTGCTCCCATCCCTGTCTCCCAAACCAAGGTCTTCTGATCAGTTTTGCCCTGTAGGAGAGCTCCTTCCTAGAAGTAACTGGTTGAATTCAGTGAACCTTCAATAAACCTGGTTTAGTGCAAATTGGAAGAAATGTCATCACAAAGATTTTACATGAAGTTTAGAGTATCTAGAATTCCAGGAAAGTACAGGTTCATAAATCAATACTGGTTTGACCTGAATACAGCACTCTTGTTAACTTGAATATGTCTTATGGAATCATTATTCAAGACATTCATGTTCAAAACATTTGCATTTTGGAGAGAATTTTCCTGACGGAGCAAATAATTGACTGATAAGTACTTACACTTTTGATTGTATCCATTGTTACTATAACCCCACTAAACTTTCAGCAAGTCTGAAAGGCAACAAATGTTCATTAATAATTACATTCGTACAGAAGGGAACTTCATAAGAATTAAAAATGTTTTTATAAGTGGATCAATAATTAATTATTTTTATAGGAGGTGATCTAAAGCTAATTGTTACAGTGTTTGAGAATAAAGGAAGAAAATAGAGGCCACAAGAGGAACGAATTTTTGTTCATTAAAGGGCAAAAAAACCATATTTTGTATGACTAAAACAGGTCTTACTGCTTAAGTTAAAAATTAGGCATGCAATATTCTCTGCTTTCTCTTCACACAATCTTTGCTGTACTGCCCCCTAATTGAGCTATGGTAAGGACTCTGTCTGCACTGGAAGACATACTGTAAAGACAGCAAATCATCCCAGATTGGTATCTCATTAAAATTAACCCAGTAAGACTGGGTACCAAAATGCTTGGGATGAGGCATTGTCTGATTTCTGCCCTCTCTCAGGAGGGGCTTTTCTCCTGCAGACACAGGCTGTCCTGAAGTGTCTGCAAGGTCCTGGTTGGACTACTTTAGTGTCAGAAATGTCAGGAAGTTTGTAAGGACTGAGAGGGTACTCTTTTTTTTCCCTATTCAACTGTACGTAGAGGACTTGGTGGGATGAAAGAGGTACTGCCTTGATAATAGTGCAGTGTCAGACTATCTGGGTTATAGCTAGGCTGGAGTTAGGGGTGGGATGGGAGGTGGGTGGGCAGGATGTCTGAGCAAGCAGGAGTCTGCTGCTTGCTTGGAAAACAGCTGTGGCAGTAGCATTACAACAGCACATCAGCCACCCAAATAAACGCTTGAGGTGCTTTCTGGGTTTGTACAGGCCGTGTCAGACCCTATATGAATGTGACTTCATTGCTGCCAAAACGTCAGTCAGAGCTGACTTGAGCCCACCTGTCTGCGCTGATGGTGCCTCTCCTCACCACTGCCCATCACGGTAGCTTGTGAGGAGGTCACTGGATCTGCCACAGACTTGTCATTTCAGTCAAAGAAGTAAAAATTCCTTACATTTCTGTATCAGATGCCATGCAGATACTTAAATATTGATTGTATTAATGAGTTGTGTCAAAATAGATTTTGAATGAGTCCTTCAGTCTCTGCTGTGTCACAGAGAGTGCTGTGGAAGTTAAGTTGCTTGTACATCCTGACAGTGCCATGTGCACATCAAATCTGTGCTGAGAACCTTTGTTTTGACCTCTAAGCCAATATTTCTCCTTCCATAGAGGAAAGATATTATTTTTACTATAGAAGAAATAAAAAAAAAGGCCACTTCACCCCTAGATGCAGCATTTTACTTCTCTCTGATCAGCATTGGCAGCCATTCATTTTCTGCCTGAATGAATTCAGAAGAAGTCATTTACCTCACAAGTGATGAATGCTGTATGGCACTTGCTTGTCTATATATTAGTAGCGTTTACTCTCAGCCTGACAAAAACCTTTTATTTGTTTCTGGATCTGCTAGTAATATTTCACTGAAGTAATTATTTATCGTGTATCTGAATTGGGTCAGAAAGCCAATCATCTAACAGAGACAGCAACTGTCTTGTGCCACACTCAGATGAATTCATGAAGGAAAGAATAACCCAGGCAATGATGTTGGTGTTACCAGAGAAGAGGGTTTCAAGCAGCAAAGCATTACTAGACAACAGGTTGTCTTCTCTGAAACAGATGAACTTTCATCGCACCGCAATTTATTCAGTTACCTTCTTATTTCCATTTTGGTTGTGCTCCTCAATCCGTAAGGAGACATTTTTTTCGGCCGATGTTTTTCCTCTTGGGCTCAACACACAGAAATTAAACACAGTAACTCAGAGAGAAAAATTAAGATTACTGTTTATGTAGAAGTTGAGGAGATTACTCTTGGTGTTTGTTTGTTTGTTTTCTTTTTAAGTTAAAATTTGCGAGACTGATTTGAACCATTTCAACGTAATTTCATTTTGATTGCCATTTTCTGTAGTGTGCGTAAGACCTTGTTCTATGGCTATGAATGTTACTTATGAAGTAGTTATGAGCAGCATCTCCAATAAATGTGCTACACATAAGTGGATTAAAATTTGCATGTTCAGTTTTGTACTTGTTAATACTCTGCTAATCTGTAATGCCTTAGAAGACAATACATGCACACACTGACTACTAGATACAGTCAGTGCTGTGAAGCCAGCACTCCATACTGCCACCACTGCAAGGGGAAAAGCAGTGTTATTAATAGCACAGAAGAGTAATAAAACTGTAAGATATCTTGGGTAAATGTTGTCACCTTCATCTTATTTGCAGATGTTTGGTCCTAGTATCTAAACCTTAAGGATTTTAAGCAGTGAAAACAGCCATTTGTCAAAATGAGAGAATGCATTATGCAGTCACTACATGAGGGGCAATTTTTAGTATAAATGGTTGCAACTTCACTGGTGACAGCAGATGCACATAAAATTTATTTCAGCTTAGAGTGTGTCTTTCTTTTTACTCTCTGTTGAATGAAAAGGGTTTTATTGAGAAAGAATGTATAATGTTGCATTTACTTTGCATTGCTTTTTAGCCTCTGCAGGAAATTTATGTTGAAAACTGAATTTTGGAGAAGTTGCAGGTCCAAATTTTTGATTGTTCTGAACTGTAAATCAAATGTGTATATATGTTTGAACCAGCAAGGGTACAATAAAGCACGTGACTTGGTATATTTCAGAATATATTTCTCTTTGGAAGGTGGAGAGCTAATCTGATAGATGGACGAATTTAACAAAGGTTCTTGCCAGGTGTTGCTCGGTTGGTTTTGAAGCAGTTGCTTCAGGGAAATTGCGTCCTGTTGGCAAAGTTTGCAGCTTTTAGAACAACTTTTCTGGCTCCTGCTAACAATCATTAACCTCAGGAATGAACTATTCTATCCTTAGTTTCCATGAATCTGTGCATTGTACCAGCAGAATAATGCACTTACATAGCATCGGGCTTTCAGGCTTTTGGGCTTACGTTAACCGTAGCAAACAGGATGCTTCCTGGTGCTCCTTCCATGCACAGAAATCTAGGCCTCAGTTTTGCCTTAGAGATTGCATTACTTCCCCCTCTCTTCCCCCGCCCCTGGAATTTTAGCTTATTAAGCTTTCCACGTTGAAAAAGCTAGCATTCATGGGCCTTAAAAAAAAAAAAAAACAAACAAAAAAAAAAAAGGCCCAAAAACCAAAAAACCCAAACCAAAAAACTGCAACCCTTCAAACCAAACAAATGAACAAAAAAAAAAAAGAAAAAGGAAAAAACCCTTTAATTTAGAGATGAATAGCAGAAGAGCCAGAATGAGCATGATGACGAGGGTTCAAAAGGGACATTAGTAATGAAGATTGGGCTCATGTATTACCGATTTTTTTTGATGTTGGATCCCATTAACAAGGTTAAAAGGACATTAAAAAGAGAAGTGGGCTCTCAGTTACTTTTTCAGAGTATTTTCTCCCTTTGTGGAACTCTATTAGATGGCAGAAGTGGGCAAAGTGCAAAATTGCAAAGATGCGTTTCTAAGCACATGGGTGTTTGTGGGAGATGCCAACCAGTGAGCTGTGCTATTGATCTTGCTCCTGTTATCAGCCTGATTATCCCCAAATTCTCAGGAATTGTTGCATGCTTTAAATGATGCTTTCTCAGGTAATTATTTCTAGACCTTATTGGGAGGATTTGGGGTTTCGATGGGGGAACAGCTTGTTCCCGCACAAAATATCTTACTTGGGATGGTTAGCAGACTCAACAAGTATGTCTGGGTGTAAGTGAGCTCTTTCTGGGGGTGGAAGCCACTAGAATGTAATGCAGAGAGGAAACACTCCTGTTTTATATTCTGAATATTTGAGGTACTATTTTCTCTTTGTGTTTTTTATGTGTCTCAGCTTTCTCCGGGTTTTTTCTTGTTGTTTTCCAACTCTTTCAGCACATTACACGGAGGACACTGCTAAATTGGTCCCATATTAAAGTCACATAAAGTTATGACATCAGAGTATACCTGAAAAGCTCATTATTCATGCCATTGCCTTTAACTGGGCTTACATCTTTCCTCCAAAATAATTTGGATTTCTCATAAGTATCTCTTCAGTTTAATGTAGTTAAGTTTATGCTGTTGGGCGTATTCCATAATCTTGTTGTCCATTTCAGAGCTCTGTAATTCAAAAAGATGTATTTGACAATATTGATCGTTGAAATGACTTCCTAGTAAGTAATCTTCTTTCTGAAAGGCAGCCATTAATTATGCCCTTTTTCTCTCTCTTAGGTTGTTATTAATTCAGAACTCATTATCCTTTTCTGCTTTGTCTCTGAATAATCTCTCATGAAAGGTCTTGACCAACATGAAATAAATTTTAAAATAATCAATTCTGAATGTAGCTACAGGCTCCCACTTGTTTACCATTTAAGAACACTGTGAAAGAACAGATTGCAAACTGTAAACCTTCTTTATAAAGCCAGTCCTTGGTTTATTCAGTCTGTACTTATCGCACTCCTGCGTTATCCCAGTTTTACCTAATGCTTTAGGGCTGATCCTGTAGGTTGCTGGCTGGAGGTGCCTTGAAGACCTTTTGTGATTGTACCGGCGTGTCACCACCGCCGGTGCTAAGGGCAACTCTGTTCCTTGGCTTGGGATGTGTTTGAACCCTGAGCTCTTCTGTGGTGCAGTGAAAATTATTATTTTTTTTTAATTTATTTTTTTTATTTTTTATTTTGGAAGATGGATCATCTGGGAATAGCTTGCCCTACTCCTAACGATTAACAGCTTTTTTATCTTGGCACTCTGCTCCTTTTCCTTTATAGTCTTCAGGCACTCAGCAAACTGTCTGGCCCTGGGCATTTAATTTCTCAAGCTGTTGTGTAGATTTGTGTCTCTGGCATGATGCTGTAATTTCCTTCTAAGTTTGGACAATCCTGTTATAAATAAAGTCATCTAAATTGTTCAACTCTTTATCATCTTGATGCCTTTCATTTCTGCTTTTAATAGCCAGTCTACAAAGAACTGATTTTCCTCTAGGCATTTCTTCTCCCAGCTGACACTCAGACCCATAGGCCATACACCAGCCTTGATGCTAAGCAATGATTTATGTTTCCTTTAATAAAATAATGAGACATTATTAATTAAATGAACAATGAAATAAAGGAAGCGCTAGCATCTCACTGCTTAGGCAGGGATGGGATCCTGATGGGGTTTGTCTGCTGTGAACTTGAGTCCAGATTGTTATCTACAGCTCCTTAAATAGCATTCATCCAAGAATACCATTAACTGGTTAAGAAATCTGATCCTTCTCATCCTGTCATGCACCAGTAGACATTTGCTCGTCATATCATCCACTTTTGCATAAGTTACCTTTGCCATATTTGGTGCCATGCCAGATGTCACGGCACAGGTTTTGGCTGAATGGTAATAAATAGTTGGAGTCTGGTTATAATTGGCAAATAGGGTTATTTTTCCTGCTTCCATAGACATCTGATTCTTACTGCATGATAAACTGTAAATTCTCAAGTCTGATGACATCAGCAGCAGTATCAGTGCCTATGCCTTTCAGAAAGCCTGGGAAAACAGTTTTTGTTTGCTCTTTTGCATGACAAGTAACGTTTACCATGCCAAAGCCTACACCAGAATTTGCCTATGCCCATTTGACCCTTCCTGTTAATTTGTAGTGGGAAAGATGGGGTTAAACTCATCTTACATATCTGATGGTGTTTGTGCGCATGCTCTTCAACGATCAGTCCTTCTTTCTTGTTCCTGGGACGTGCTCTGGCTAGGTCAGTCACAGGAGCGCAAGTGGAGATGCTGTAAGAGACCCTGTAATCCAAACCTGGGCAAGCTCTGCCCTGTCCACAGAGAGATGCAGGGATCTGCATCATCTCTACCCCTTTCTCCTTTTCTGGAGATCTCTGGACTGGAGAGATAGCAGGAATACCCTTGATGTGCTGTTCATCAAAACAGAAGAGCAGACAGGTTGCCAAGTGTCTTATCCTCACAAGTAGAAGACATGCAACAATTCTTAGGAGTCAGTGGAATAAATACGGACTTAACGAAGAGGGTTTTCCTACATGCTGAGTGTCACATCATCCTTCCCCGCTTGCCCAGCGTTATTTTAAGCCTACAGCTTTTGTCTGCTCATTGTTTTCATCCCCATCTCCTTTAAGAAATGTCCTTTGGTAATCAATTCTGTAGTTATTTGGCATAATTTTGATTTTTAGAGGATTTATTTTAGCCCTAGTTATTTTTATGTCTTGCCTTGATCTCTTTTGTAGTTTTAGTTATGAGATTAATAAGGAGAAGCTTATATTGCTGGATAATTTATAGGTATTTATGGTTGCTCTAGCTATATCTTAGCTTAGCTCCCTTTAACCAACCTCTTGAAAGCTTTAAATGTTTAAAATTTAGCCATTTGAAATTCATCACAGCTGCTTGTCCTTGATGATTGTTGTCTGTTAGTTCTTCATGCACAATTGCGCACTCATAACAACTGCAATACAATACTTCTCTCACATATCTTATAAAGAAAATGCTACAGTTTTTTGTATATTGCACAAGATGTAATTGAGAACCGTTTTCTTTCTTTTACGCTGCAGAGTTCTTGTACAGAGTCAATATTTTTCTATAAGTTACCTTCTGTATGTTCTTCAAGTACCCAGTTCTGGGGAAAATGACGTAAGACAGGTTTCATGAGGTTTATTTTTCTGTGTGAAGCTAATCTGTCAGCAGTATGTGCGTATGGTTTCCTGGAAAAGTTGCTGTTTGCCAAGTCAGTGGTATGTTTCCACTAAGGTAAGGAATAAAGTCTCTTCAAACTGCCGCTGAATGACAGGCTTTGCCTACTGTAGGCTGTGTAATGAACAGAGCAAAGTATTTTAGGCTGTGATTTTGAACATTGGCATGGTTGTGTACAGGAAGCTTTTTAAGAGTAGAGGAGTATTCCTCTCCCATCTGCTATATTCATGTTTGCATGGTAATAAGTAAAAATGTGCTTTCAAAATGGGAACCCATTTGAATTAAACCATGGCTAAATATTTTCAGATGTCAAAACACGGTTTTCAGACCTTGAATGAAAATTACGTCAGTACTTGTATATAGAAGATAGTGACTGTGTTTAACTTTGGCCCTGAACTTAAAACTGACCAATTGTTGCCCTCTAATTTAGCAGATTGAAAGAAGAAATTTTTTTTTGTTATTTCTTAAAATTTAGTCGTACATTCAGAATAGGCTCCTACACTAACTGTTTAAATAACTGAAGTATTTACATTTAAATAATTGTTAGTTTCGTCTTGTTACAAGTTCTGGAAGCAGCATCTGGAAAAGTCCGAAAAAAATAAATGAGAATCTAAATTTTCTAGTGAGGAAAACTTGTGTGTCTAGCTATGAATTATTGATTGGGGCCCGTAAAACAAATAATATCTTGCAAAGAATTTGATTTGGTACGTGCAAGTTATCTAGTAGCTGCTCTGCATTGCACTGGTCTACCCTTGGCTTAGAAACACAGCACTGTCCTAATCAAATCTCTGTGCTAGTTCTGTTCTTGAGCTGGGCAATTGCAGACAAGGACCAAGGCAAAAGGCTTTGAAGCTGAGGATGTCTGTTTAATTAGCCTAAGATTCATTGCTTTTCCTCTTCTTAATTAAGCTAAGGTAATCATAAAATCTGTTTGACAACTGTACTCTAAAATGTTGCTCATCTATTTGATAAATGGGCAGGTAGAGGATAATTAGTTTCAGTCCTTTTGCTAATTCTCAGAAATGAAAGAAGAAAGATAGAGGTAATTTAGAAATCTAAGTCTCTTTTCTACAAAAAAAATTGCAGTAGTAATAGCAAAACTATATAGCATGGAATATGAAAGGTTCAACCAACCTCCCAGCCAAAGAGAAAATCCCCACAACCTAGCAAGACGTGTAAATTTCCCACACTTTTGCTGTCTTTGAGACTTTGAAGTCTAAAGACTTCAGCTCCTCCAGGGTATTAGCACAGAGCCATTCAATGAGTTCTGCAGACAAGCAAACCCATAGTTTTCCAATTTTTGATTTTTGTTGGCAGGAGAATATTGCTTCAATATGATTATTATATGTACATGGTATTAAAAGTCACTAGTGGTGTTTAATATTTAGATAAATGACTGAAGAGAAGTCAGGGAGACAAATCAAACAATTTCCTTTCAAAGTGTTAGTGGGACATCGATATTAAAATCCAGCTTGTGCCTCTTTAGCAAGGAGGCAATTCCTGTGGGAGTGACCCAGTAGCCAGGCACTCTGCAATACTTTTCATGTTGCAAGATGGTGGTAGATCATGAACCATGAAAGTATAAATATACAAGGCGTGCACTGACATGAATTTCCATGTGCATACTTCTGCTACAGTGGTGTAGTATTGGACTAAACAAAGTAAATTGACAGTAAAATCTGTGTAAAGACTTACCGTGATCATTGAACCTATAATTTCCTTGTGAAAGTCTCTATGAATGGCTTAAAGGTAGTAGATGAGGAATAACCAGGAGGATTTAAAGACAGTGACCTTTAACAGCTAAAGGAGTAGCAGCAATGTAGTAGACTGTAAAAGACAAGCGGAATTAGAAAACTTTAAATGTATAAACATTTCCATTTGGATTTTGCAGCCTGGTGTGTAGCATGAGCATTAGGCTTGAGTGAGATGAGTGGGCAGGATGTTTCTTATTGTGATTCATTTATAAAAGATAATAAATATTATATCAGCTGCCAGAGTCCTGCTTGTTTCTGTATCTCATCTTGCTGAATAAATGTTTTATTAAGAAATAGATTTTGAGAAAAATGACCTTGTCCTTTTTTTTACTCTACTGGATTGGTTATTCACCATTTACTTACTGTGGTGTTGTAGGTCAAGTGGGTGATGCAGCTGTTAATGGGTTATTCCACTCTGAAGTTTTCCAAGTCCTTGCTAATTTTGTAGTCATAAATATATTATCGAAGAGAACTTTTCCTGGGTTAGGAGAAAGGTGCATTGAACCTCAGGAATTCCAGAAGCAGAGCAGAGGGGAAAACACGAGTTAGGTATCAGAAACGGTAGCATTGTTCCTTCAGTTTTGCTCCAGCGTTTTTCCAGGTCTGGGTTGCTACTATCTCCATGCTGGGGATCCGGCTGCATTCCTGCCCCAGCTATAATGACAGGCTGGAAGGAGCATCTTCTAAGGACTGCTCCCTAACTTGTGTTGTTAATGTCAGTGAAAAGATGATGTTTTGTTGCTGGTGTTGATCATTTGTCCCCAGGTAAATAGATGTTTACATGAATATGTTCTGGAGGCAGAACTATTGATGGACATTATTAGCATGGAAAAAATCTGCCTGACACGACCTATTTGGAGCAAATTTGTCAGAGTACTTGCTTGTAAGGTTCATACAAATCCATCTGCCCAGGCTAGGTGCTTGTGTACATTTACAGTCTTTCCAACTTCAGCTTCTATGCCATATTTTCAAAACATCAGTCACACTGTAATATCCAAAATAAATCATCTGGTGGGTCACTTCAGATATTTCAAAGATTCTCTTCTGTCTTGATCTTAGTTATGTGATATCACTTACTGTCTTTGAAAGATTATATTTTTTGCTTCCACTTGTGTTTTAAAAACATCCAAACGACCCTGGAATCCTGCTGGGGAAAAATGGCATTTTCCCAGCAAGCTACAGTGTTCCTAGGGGACCCACACAGGATACATTCTCTTTCATCTGACTCTTAAGAATTTAGACCTATAATTTTTAGAGCTAGTTTGAGGTTTTGTTTTCCCTTTTTTCCTTTTTCTTTTCTCACAATGTGTTTCTTGTTCTGAGGGAACAGAAAATTGTCTCAAGTATTCCTGCTTCAGCAGAGCAAGCCTGTCTTTTCAAGGACAGATCATTAATTCTTGGTGTATCCTGTTAAATTTTGCATGCCGAATTATCGAACTCTCCAACAGAGATGTTTTGGAATCCTTGTCACAACTACCTCTGTAACCCTCAGGAATCATTTTCTTCCGTATGATTCATTTGTTGTTGCTGGGTCGCGGTTGTTTTTTTGTTGTTGTGGTGCTTTTGTTTTCTCCCACTGCAGTATGTATTTTAATCAGTCTCGTTTCTCTAGAGAATTGCAGCTCCCATTCCTCCCCAGGGTTAGCAACCTAGAAACCTTCAAAGAAGTTTTGATTCCTAGGGCAGACTGCTTCCTATATAGGCTGAGTATTTCATTGCCATAAGTCATCTGAGTCACAACCCCGTGAGTGATTTCCCGGATATAGCTGTTCTGGATGATAAAGGCACGTGGCTCATCAAACCATGAGGAGGTTACCAGGAGGAGGAGTTATCCAGTTCAGTATCTTGAACCAGGAGGTCATGCTGTAGAGTGTCTGATTTCATCCTCTTTAGTAATTGCCTGATGACTTTTGGAGAGAAGAACGCACGATAAAATTGAGAATAGTCACAGACTGAAGCAGCTGTTCCTTGAAAGTTCCGGACTATCTTCCTCTCATTTTGTTTTTTCTTTTCTCTTTATGTGCAGATTTAAGAGTGAGAACAGTTGCTTAAAGGTTTGATATGTGCTTTTTTCCACAGTTCTATTACTGAAACAACTGATTTGTGCTTTTAGGTGTTTGAATTTCCAAGGAATCTGAGAGTCTGTGGTTCTTGCTGCCTTTAGTTTTACAGTTCTGAAAAACTCTGAGCTTTAACCATCTGATTGTTTATGTCTTCTATATTTTCCCCCATTGTTTTTTTTCTTTATTTTACTTGAATTAGTAAGGTGTACTCAATTATTTTTAATGAACACTTTGTTTTAACATATTTGAGGGGTTTTATTATATTTGCTCAAAGTCAAAACTTTTTGCAAAGAACAAATGAAAAATGGTAGTGCTACTTGAATTATTTTTTTGTTGTGTTCAGAGATGCTTAGATTGCAGTTTAATCTCCTGCACGAAGGGGAATTTAATCTAGCAAGACATAGAAGACAAACTGAGTTTCATGTTGCTTCACTATGAGTAGTCTGAACATGTGCTCAATGCATTTTTTCTTTTTTTCTGCAAGTGGTCAGCGTTGGAAGCGTTTGCTCATTTCTGATGTTAACTCAGTCTTGCCATGGATCTTAGAAATTGATGTTTCTATAAAGTCCAAGTTCCTGTATATGTGTGCCTTTATGAGAATCTCAGCTGTTGCTTAAAGGCAAGTGTTTGTGTATCACTGTCATTATGTTGGAAGCAAATTTGGACACATGAGCCCGGCTGCCCAGAAAACTGCAAACATATTTGCAAATATATTTTTAACCCAGCCTTGTAATTGGGGTGTGTGATTCATTATTTCTGAATGTTTGAGTTAGAGTACTTATTCTGTCTTATAAACAGAGCCTAAATAGTGAGAAGTTTTTATTGCTGAATTTCTACAATATAGAGTTGTAAAAGATTGGCAGAGTCCAAAAAAAAAAAAAAATCTTTGCTTACTGATGTAACTTTGTAGCATCAAAAACTGACTGAGGTTATGAATGAGTGCTAATTGCAGTGGCACTAGAAATACTAGAAAGAATGAAGGAGAAAGTCGTGGTTCACCCAAACTTTCTCTTCTCCCTGGTTCCATAAACAGACCAAAACAAAAATTCCCTGCTTGGGTTGTATCACTGATGCCTTGTTCCAGTGATGTAAAATTGTGCTTTTATTTCGTCAGTCTGAATGCAAAGGTGCACGTTTATACAACAACTTGAAGTCATGGAACTGCATTATGAATTGGATAACAAAGCTAGATGTCTAAATTAGTGTTTATCTTGCACACTGCCAGAATTTTACAGCCACTGCTCTTCGTCCCTCTCTAGTTTTCTGGACCTTGATAGTTCACACTTAAATTTTTAAAATAATCGTATTGAAGCTATGATGGTTGCTTACCCAGTGTGTAAATGAGTTAATTTTCTTCTAAAGATGTTTTTCTGAGACTCTTTTATTAGACACAATAAAATCTAAGTTCTCATTATTGTTCCTGTAGAACATACAGCTGCACCAAAGAAAATGCCAGGTTCTATTCTGATCTGAATAGCTGTAATTGACTCTAGACCTGCCATTTCGTGAGAGAAATTCACCTTTAGATTTTGCATGCTTTACATACATTAATTGTTCTTTTTTCATTACACTGGTAAACTATTTTCTCAACTGTGTTATGCTAATTTTCTTTGCATTGAAGGGAGCCACATTTATTAGGAGATGCAAGTTCTAAAATTTGCCTTGTGTATTTTATGGATCTGAAATTCTGCCTTTCCTCTGTTGGGCATTGTCAGACTCAGGTCATTGGTGTTGGGAGAACTCCTATAATACCTTTTCCCAGGTTGCCCCCACCATCTTTAACATCATCTTTAACATGTATTTTATAATTTTCTTTCACTCTCCATTCTTACTATTGTGTTTCTTTAAGACATCTTTTCTCTTGACTGTTCATGGGTAAAGCTCCTACCCTTCTTTATACACAGACCTCTGGCGAACTCTAATTTTGCAAATTTTCATTTCCTCTATTATTTGTCTTTTTTTTTTTTTTTCCCTTTAAATATAATGCCCAGAACTACAGCTCAAGGGCTATTTCGCCTAGGCTGGTATAGCAAAACATCTGTGCCTCTGTTTTTATTGTGGATTCTCTTGGCAGCACAAACAGCTAGGCACTTACAGATAATGAAAGGAAGGCTTGAGTCTCTGCAGCTAATGACAAAGTTGCAGAATTTGCATTTTTTCTCATGCCTACTTTTTCCCAGCATCCTAGATTTCTGTTTCAAGTCTCGATTTGGATGACTTCTGGCCTCATGTAAAATATTCATTAACCAGAGTCACAAAGATTCTGTTAAATACAGCAGAGCTCTTCTGAAACTCAGGGGAAGTTTTTTTTTGTTTGTTTTGTTTGTTTTTTTTTTTATCGGTTTGTTTTTTTCCCCCCACCCCTGCAAAAACCCAAGCAGAACATTTTTTTATTTTGCAGAAAAGGAGGCTAAACCTCTGGTTGCATCTTCTGCAGGCAGGCACATTGCGGCAGTGCCGCTGGTGGCGCTCAGGTTGTCTGATCACAGTTATACCTTGAGCCCAGGACCCAGACACCCTGATGTAACCTCCAGAGATCCCGCAGAGCCAGACTGAAGAGGCTGTTACAGCAGATCAGGACAACGGGATGAAAGATTTGTATGAGGTTCCCAGTACTGGTGTCTTTTCTTCTCCCAGGCTGTAAATACCTTGTCTTTATTTGCCCTGTTTTGTATTGGCAGAGAGCAAGCACAGCTGGGGGAAGGAGGTGATATGCTTGGAGAAAACGTGCTCCTTACACACTAAAGTGTCCTCAATTGCTGGTTACCAAACTGGGCACACAGCAGTTCTTTTTCAAACTAGATCCTCAGTTTGCTTTGTCTTGTTTTAAACTACGGAATTACCCAGCATTAATAATGACTAGCACAGTATTTAACTAGAGAGAGCATTAAATTAGCTTTCCTTTTTGAAACATGTCGTATCTGACATGAAAGCTCATTTGCCTAGAGCTTAACTGGTACCAATAGAAATAACATAGCTTATTAATGTCAGCTCATAAAACCAGTGGCTGTGTTCTTTCCAAGCGATAGCACCAGTTTATTTGGTGGCATGTACAGCATCTTTACTTTTAGTCCCTTGGCTTTGATTTTTTTTTTTTTTCTAAATCAGAAGTCCTGTCCAGAATTTCTACTTTATGTTCTTCATCTGGAAGTCCCATAAAAACTATTTCTGTTCAAACAAACCCAAACCAGGACTAAGTAACTGTGATTCACCCTGCATAATTTTGTTATTATTATTACTATTTCTGTATGGTGTAGTATTTTAGCATCATTTCTCTTTGAGACTTTTTAAAATTCTAAAATTAGTATTTTCTATTCTCAATAATCAGCAGGGTAGATCTGGTTTATGACCAAGCTTGCAAAACCTCATCTTGCGATCTGCATGCCTGTGTCAGCACTTACACGGTGCAGGCGTTCAGAGAGAAGATATGCAAAGTTTTTCAAGGCACCTTATTTTCAAATTTCAGCACTTACGCAAGGGATTCTTGCCCCATGGGATAAGCTCTGTTAAATTCAATTGAGTTCCTGCAAAGCTAGGAATACACTTGCCTTTGCTGTGGGGCAAATGATGATGTTAAAGCTTCAGGCTCCTGGCTATACAGTTACCACAAGCAAATTTCCAGCTGAGTTCAGGGATACTATCCAACCCAGAGCCTAAAACTACTATGCTATTATCCACTGAATATCACCCAATATGCAGATGGGAAGAAAAGTAGTCATGAACCTGTAGCAAGAGAGGGAGAAAGGAGAAAGAAGAAACTGTGTTCTTAAAAACTCGAGATTTGCAAGGACAGGCAAACTGAGGCCTGTAAAGACATACGAGGCCCTTACGTGTCTGCAGAACAGGAAAGGTTTGGTTTTTGCAGATTTTCCAAGCATTTGGCACCTGCAGCTCGAGTTTGTGGAATTACATCAAAGGACTGGTTCATCTGAAACAGCTGATGTAAAGCGGCTGTGAGAACTAGAATTCCCTGCTAGAACAATAGCAAATTAGGGAAAAAATCTGGATGACATCGTAACAGTGTTTAATTCAGTTAGAAAGGATTTTGGGTGCTTTTAACCCCACCCTACAGACTCAGCAGAAGGCATACGTCAGAGCTTTGCTTAGCTTCACTCTTCATCTGGTTTTATAGTTGTGGTGTATTGCTAATACCCATTCTGTCGGTAGTTTCTTCACTAATCTAAACAATTTGTTTAAAATTAGACGACAATAAATGCATGGAAAGACAAAGTCTTCCTCCTAACTAGGATTGTACCAAGATATTTCATCATCAGGCAGCTCAACCTGAGTTAATTGTTATAAGTTTCAAAAATTAGCTGAAGTATGCAGCATGAAATTGTTCCTTTGAGAGCAATAGTTCTAACTTTAGCTTTGAAGAGAAGAAATGAATAGGCTTTTAGCGCTGGCATATGAGGAAACTGAGTTCAAAAGCTTCATGTAGAGCATGTCTTTTTAAGAGATTGTTTCTAAAATGAATTAAAATGGGCTTGGTGTTGCATTTTACACAACGTCAGGGAAACAGGTACCATTATACTTGTAGGTTTGGTGTACCCTCCTGGTAATTGTAACTCTTCTGACATTGAGGGACTTCGTGTGAATAAGATCTCTCAGAAGGGCTGCACGTAAAATGTACCTGGTAAAAAGACTTCCACTGACTTCAGCAATTGTTTGGGAAAAACTTGGGACCCAAGAGGTACAGAATCAGGCTTCAATGTAGTATTTCAGTCCATGAAGGAGACTACTCCACTAGCCTAATAAAACAAATTGTTAAGTATTTTTCTACTCCATGTAGCATCATCGCCATGTTGCCTTGCTTCTTTTCTGTGGAAGCCAATTTTAAGAAATTCGAGTTGTTCAGTTCTGTTCTGCTGACTTTCCTGCCTTGTAGTCTCTAAGGCTAAGGAGATACAAGAGGGAAAGGACGAAGAGCCCATAGGTCTCAGCTAGTCTTCTCCCAAGCATAAAAAGCCGTCAGTGCCTGAATAGCCCCATGTATGGAAGGTGTATGGGCTTTTCACTTTTCCTGGGGAACCTGTAATAGTATGGAGCTGATCTGTTGTCAATCCGTGTCTTGCTGGGTGCTAAAATAGCCAACACATGGGTTCTCTGTCTTCCCTGCCTTGTGCAGCTACCCTAAAAAGCAAGGTGGCACTTCAGTGGTGATTCTGGTTTGCCCCTGGGATCAGTCTGGACCTGCTGAACCCCTTCTAGGAGAAGTCAAGTAGAAATCTTGCTGGGCTTGCACCCCCTCATCTCCCTGTTTCCAGCTGCCCAAGAGTAGTCCCAGCAAGGGGGCTATATTGATATATCACAGTGCAGGACTTCATGGTCCCAGGGCTCCTCTCTGGCTTTTTTGCCAGTCCTGCTTCGTTTTCTGGCAACCGGCTATGAGCTGGGAGTTCCTCTGTGTGACAGTTCTGGGCAGTTTGCTTTGTTGGCCCTCTGTGCTGGGTAGTGCACTCCTGTATTATGGTGTTTGGAGAAGCAAAGGGAAAGTTGCTGCTGAAATGTTCCCAAATGCAGTACTGTTGCAAAAGGGAGCTGTTTGCCTGCCAGTCATTTTTCATTTTGTTCCTTGGTACTGAATACCTTATTTTCATTTTGCTGAATATTTCAATAAAGTCACCTTTTGCCACCAGCATTTATCATCTATATTTTCTTCCTTGCATCATGTTTAAATCTCTCTACCTAGATTTTGTTGTTTAGTATATATTTATTTATTTACTTGTTTACTTACAGCCTTGTGCCATTAAGCAGCCTGCCACCGAACCCAAATGGGTAAAGAAATAAACGTGTTGAAAGAAACTGTCTGTGCTATGATTTATGCAGAAGTAGCTGACTCTTTCAGGTTCTTAAGAGGTGCATCACAGCTTTGAAAGTGACGGGCTTGAACAGTGGATTGGGTTTCCTTGATGGAGCTGACCTCCAGGAATCACTTCCCTTTCAACTGCAAGAATAAAAACTTTACCTAGTTTCAAAGTTTGTCTCTTTCTTTTAGTTTTCTTTTCTTTTCCTAAAACACTCTTGAAAATGTTAGAAGGCTGGGACCTTAGACAAGGTGTTTTTATACCGTTTTGCCTCTTTGCTTTTTTTTATGTTTTAGCTTTGATGGATTTGCTGAGGAACTGGAACTACCCCAAGCTCACTCACTCAATGAATCACTTTGCAGTTTTGGATTTCAAACTTTATTCTGCTCTGTCTCTCATAATTCCTTTCAGAAATGAAGAATATGGTAGTAAAGATGCCTCAAAAACTTGGCTGTTAAATTTCATGTGTAATAAAGTATGCGTAAAGCTGTGCTGAAGTTGAGCCTGAATGAGCAGTGACCCAAAGATGCTTCGCAGCTCTGAGCTATGCCTTTCACAAAACAGACTATCGGGAGAAGTGGGAAAATAACATTGAGGGCTATTTCATTTCCACTTGCATCTTTCATTCTATTCATGAGGAAAATAGCCCTCTACTTAACTCTATTTATCAACTTTTGGGCAATTTGGACCCAACATAAATAAATGGGAATTGCTGTAAGTAGAGCATCGTTCAACCATTATGTAGTTACAAAATGAGTAGGAGCTAAGAAAGTATTCAAAATGCAGGTGCAAAAAACTCAAGAGTCAAAGCAGCATTTTTACTTTCCAGTCTAGCTCCCCAGTTTCCTGTAAGCTCTCTAAGCTTATTCTCGGTGGAATGATTTGACTGAAAACCAATTAGAAAATTCATATAATGTGCCACGCTCCTGCAAAAAGGTGCAAAACGCTATAAACACCAAGTAACCAGATATTGCTCTGTGATTAGACTTCCCTGCCCTGAGTCTCTTGATGTTATCTGAAAGATAGTTTTGGGGTTTCACTGTCTTTAGGTAGGAGTCTCTTCAACTGGGTTATTTTAACAGCAGTGTACTAGTAAAAAGTTACAAGGAGGCTGTGAGCCTTTCTCTGTGAGAGCTCCTTAATGTGTTGTGGGAACGAGTTAAGACACCAGCACCTGCGTTCAGTTAATTAGGATCAAAAATTAGTGTTTTGGCCTTGGCTGGTGTTTTTGATAAAGAGGGTGCTGTGTTCTCAACGAGAACACGGCTTAACTGTCTGCATGGTCTGCATGTTTTTCTGTAGCTGAAAACAGTCAAACATGATACGAGTGTGAATGTGTGGAATCAAAACAACAGTTTAGCAAGATCCCGGGAATTCTGGTTAACTGAATGACAAGACCAGGTGCTGTTTACGAAGGAACCCTAATAAAAGGCCAACACTGAAAAAGATTGGCAGAGAAATCCCGAAATCAAACTCTGTGTGATGTGCAGCTCCATTCTTTCCAGTGCCCATAATATGTGATTACTTAAAAATGCTCTTTGCAGCTTGTTCTTCTGCAGTGATATAGATGGAGGAGAAGTAGATCTGGGGATGATCCTCATCGGTTTGAGGAGTTGCAAACTACTGTTGCCATTTCTTCTAAAAATCCTCTTATAAATTTTTTCTTTAAGTGGTTTGGTGCAACACTGAGCACATTTGGAAAATAGGACTCCAGAGAGGACTTAATGCTAGGATGCTTCAAATCTGAATCAAAAATAGCCTAATGTGACTACCCTTAATAGTCACGCTGGCCAAGAAAGAAATGAAAGGGAACACAACTTTCACTGTCTAGGGAAATGCCTGTTATAAGCTGTACTGCCTTAGGTGGTCGGGGAAGGTTAGCTAGTGTTTTCTGAAATGTTTTCTTGAGTTTAAGTGCTTCAGTGCACCACTGAGTGCCATCAGAATAGATACTGCCCTCAGTGGAAGTAACTCTCAGCTGTACTTTTCAACGGTCTATTTAGCCCAGATGCCCGGACACATGAACAATATCTCAAATAATGTCTAAATTAAGTAGCAGATGGTGTGATAGGGTCACTGTTCAACTGTAACTGCTCTGAGATTACCAACACCCAACTCTCCCCCTGTGAATACCTGAATAAAAATCATGCGCTATTGTTTTTTTTTTCCTTTTCCTTTTTTTTTTCCCTTTGGGTAGACCAGAAGCCAAGAGCAGAAGATGCTTTGTATTCAGTGTGTATTGCACAGCCAATTGCTGCAGTCATTGGGTTCTAAATGAGAGAGTGTTTTTAATGGATTTATGGTATCTATTTTTCTTATGTAATATTAGAGATATCTGTTTCAATGCTTGTGGTAGGCTTTCAAGGATTATATCAACTTTCATGACTGCAACGTGGGATACAAAGGCCATTCAAACTGGCTGTAAACGTACTGCTCGGAGGTCAGAAGATATCTATTGTGGCACTGTGGAGTACCCTTTAAGTTGATTTACTGAGCTGAGAAGTCAAAGGTGGGATGCTCACTGAAAACTACCTGAGGCTTCTGTGCACTGCCCAGAGTTTGTGGATGCATACCTGAGCATGAGAAGTAATTTCTGCAGGATTTGTTTAGCTTGCTTTTTTTTTTAATTTTTATTTTTAATGATTCATTCTTTATTTTTAGCACCAACATCATCCAAAAGTGGGCTGATCTCACAGTAAAATAGCTCACGTCTGAAACTGAATTTGCTGTGGGCTTCTTGTATGTTAAGTAATGTTATCTTACCATTTGCATTTGTTTACAATATAAGTACATATACAATGTAGAAATGAAAAAAAAATGGGAAGAAAAAGGGATATTTCTGTGCCTGAAGGATACATTTTGAATGACTGTGTGGGACATTCAACTACTGTGTGGCTGAAGTCTATGAATGTATAAATGACTAATGTATATTCATACTGTCAGTAGCAATTGAAAGGCTCCTACTCTCCTGACCACAAGAAATTGCATTCTGGTTTTTGTTCTCCTCAAGTCATTGTGGCTTTTCCACTCTACCCATGGGGAAAATGGGCTTAAAACCCAGTGAAACAGAAAGGATTGCCGGAGAGGAGACTGTTCAGAAGAATGCCTCTCTCTGTCCTTTCTTCTGTTTTGTTTTTTCCCCTTAGTTGGTTCAATCTGTCCTCTACAATAACGATAAAGCCTGTGAGAGTCTAAGTTCTACATGCACAAGGACGCTCGTGACTCTATACCTGAAGGTGCCAGGCCTGTCGGAATTACCCCCGACCATTGTATTAGTTGGGCTCCCACTGCTGCGTAGTTCTAAAATCTCACCTCGTTATTTTATCAGATTTTTCGTGGTGTTAATAAGGATTACATAAGATATAATGGGCAAAGCCAGGTTTTTCACCTGTTTCTCTTTGCATGTTCAGGAGCCCAAAGGTATAATCTAAAATGTTGTTGAAGCAAGTGGTTTGACCGTGAGTGATTCTGGTGAGATTGATCAAATTTGTGTATTGACAGTGGTTTCTAGTTGAAAATACATCCTTCAGCTTATATTTCTAATTCAGAAAATGCTAGCAAAGGATCTGTAGCATCTAGAAAGGGAGTTGCATGGAAGAAAAAAAGAAGAGGCAGAATAGTAGTATTTTTGGACAATAAAGACCACGTTATACAGACTTGAACTAATGCATTCACAGTGGCAGTCATGACAAGTGACATGGGAGTGAAATAACCTCCAATTCAAGCAGTTTACAGACTAAAATCCTTATGAGTGAAAATGGAGGGTAAAAAAAGCAGCTGGGCAGCTGTTGGGCTAGATAGGAAAAGTGTAATTGTGATGAAAAGTATCAGCACTTCAAACACAGGGTTAAAAAATGTCTTGGTCTCTGCAGGAGCCCTGAACAGTTTCAGAAATGAAGTGGGCTCAGAGGTTGAGATAAAGAGAGATATTAATCTGAAGTGTCACACCACTTCTGCCTGCAAAAGAGAGTGGGAGAATGCTTGAGAGAGACTTAACCTAGGAGAAATATTTGATTGGGATGAAGATGGCAGTAAAAACAAAAGGTTGGATCCTCAATTTTCTTTTGTAAAGTACCATTGACATCAGTCAGGTTGTTGCAAAGTAGAGATAATAAAGCTTTGGCTTAGGTTAGATTAAAACTATGAAGTCCATAGGTACATTCAAAGGTTTATAGGGTCACATCAAACATCAGTTTTTCGCTCAAACGGCCTCTTGAGACCTGTTTCAACAATAATAGTCGTGTTGGTTGGCTCACAGCAGGTTTTTTGCTGGTCTTTTTTCCTCTGCAAGTTTTCTGGTCCTAACTTCTAGATGTATTTGCGTTTGGATAGCTGGTTCAGGTTATTTTTCATGCTTTCAATTGTCTTTTTCCTCCTTGAATTGTAACTGCAAATCAGGCTTTTTCTTAGTCTCTTGCAAAGAGATGAAGCTCTGCAATAGTGGTGTGTCTCTGAGGATGAAGATCTTGGAGGAATATGTGGGCAGTGGGGACAGTGCAGTATCCAGATACCACTGGATCAAATCACCGAGACGGGGATGCTGACACATCCCATTCTGCAGCACCACACTTTTCTTTCTTTGTTTCTGAATTCTTTATGGCTTCTTCAAGAAACATCAAATGAGACTTGTCAAGTGCTTTGTTCTGATGATATACTGCAATACTTTTTCTCTTTGGCACTTTTAAACCCAGTAGCATTTAATCTCTGACAGAGATTTTTGTTGTTGTTTTGGAGGTTTTGTTTGGTTGGTTTTTTTTTGGTTTTGTTTTGGTATATCCCTTGTCCTTGGAAGTTTGGGGGGGTGTATTTGTTTTGTTTTGGTTTTAGTAGAGTGGTTGTTTCTCATAACCCTCTTTTAAGTTTGATTCCTAAATGGTTCATATGTGCATTTTACAAGAGTGTTATAATTGACTTTATTCAGATAGACGGTTGAGGGGAGGGAATGGGGGAAGTAGAGATACCAGAAAGCAAGAACGTGCTTTTCAAGCGTAATCAGTTCTGCCCTTGGTTACAATGTCTTTTGCTGTCTGAAAGCTACCTTATCCTTTTACATGGAAGATGTTAGACATAATGAGTATGGTCTGATGTTTGGCAATTTGTGTTCTCTAACCACTGGCTTTGATTGCTTGTTTAACAACAAACATCCTCGAGTGAAATCCCGGTGTCTGACATACTCCCTTGGTGCATATGGCTTTCAGTTATGAGAAGCAAAAGCCCATGCAGAGCCCAGGTTTGTTGAGAATTAGGCTCTGCTCTTTTTATGCATTTATTGAAACACCTGCTAACTGCTGAAGAGAGAAAAAAATATTGTGATTAATGCTATGAAAAACGTGTTTAGTACTACTGCCATTGTATTTATTCCATATACATTTTTGATTTTACTCTGTCAACTGGATTATTTTAATCCAGTATTTTTACATTACTGCTAGAGGAATGTGTGAAACACTCTGGTAGATGCACTAGAAAGACAGAGTGGTGATTGTGTAGTGGACATATCCTGTGGCTCAGAGGAAAAAGATCATTCTTGGGTGTATCATCCAAAGGATCTGTTTACCCCATGTCTGGAGAGGAGTCTCATGATTTTAGGAAGTATGAGGACCTTAGTGATAAAAGATAACAATGAAAAATTGGAACATATGAAATTTTTTTGCATAAGAAAATATAATTCTGGAGGTTAGGCAGGAACCTTTTTTTCAAAGAGGCAGTAAGAGAGCATGTGCTCATAACTGTCTTGGAGGATCAGCTGGCAGTCCCATAAACATTTTCCATGGCTAAATAATAGTTAATTGTGGTGAATGATTGTATTTATAGTCAGTGAAACTTCATCACTGTTCAACTTTTATCAGTCTTCTGGAATATGGCAGAACTCTGTGAATGTGACTATGTGTCCTTCCTCACTTTTCACTTGAATTTATTTGGCCTTTTAAAAATCTTCATATTTATAAATGAGGTAGTTTTCCACTTTTTTATCATGAAAGGAAATTGCTGAACAATGTGGTGATTGTTTTGTGCTGTATGTTACCACTGGTTCACCTTAGTGCCTGCTGGCTTTCAGCAGCACTGCCCAGGCCATTTCAAGAGATTATTGTTTGGCAGCATAGATACTATTTTGTTCTTTGGTATTACAGCTAAGTGGAAGAAAGGTTAATACAATTATTTGCTCATTGGAAAATGCTGTTCCATCAAACTGGTCATAATGTATTGGATTTATTTATTTCCTCTCTGAAGATTTTAAAATTTGCAGGTTTCATGCTGCTTTAAACAACAGAGCTCTAAAATCCAAACTCCTTTATCAAACAGAATTTCCATTCCCTGAACATCTCGGCTTCAATTACGGGCAAAGACTTCTGATTTCCTGCAGGCTCAAGGCAGGAGGCTAAAGATCATCAGCTACACTAATGTCCACTGCTAGTTAATCCATTATTAGTATTATTATTTGAATCACAGCAGTGCTTAAATGCCTTAATCAAGAATGTGATCTATGCATGCCTGTGCACACATATATAAATAACAGGGAGCAGTTGTGATCAAATGCCTGACTGAGAACGGGAGAAGGGTAGAAGTTTGGTAAGCAATAGTGAGGATCACAGAGTGTGACATTATAAAAGGCACATGACAAAATCCCTGGTGCTTCTCTGAAAAAAAAATCTCATTGAGAACAAGTTGGGTTGTTTTTTTCTGCTTTGCCATTGACTTTGCAGCGCTCCTTTAGAATTCCCAATGTCCTCCGTTACCATTCTTTGTTCACCTGATTCTCGTGGTGCCCCCAGTGGCTAAGGGAACCAGGACTGACTGAAGAGACTACAAAGCAGAGCTATTGGATTTCTTTTTATTGCTAATGATTTCAGCTCCTGGCAGGTGGCCTAATTGCCAGAACAAAAGGAAGCTCATGAGAATCATGGCTGTGGAACTGACCTAGTGACTTTCAGTAAGATGCATGGCTTATAAGAGCTCACAGTACACTGGGATAGTAAACATTATTAGTGCTTAAATGTTCTCAAAAGCGTTTGAATAATAGCTTTATTAAATGTAATTTATAGCCAACTACAACTTAAGGAAATGAAGCAAAATATGTTTAGCAATTTCCTTTCATGCTTTCTTCGGGGCCGCCAGGGGCGTAGCCAGTGTATCTGAACCAGAAGCTTTCTTCACTGATGCTTTCACTTCTCTCTTCAGGTACATAATTCTCATTAATGTTGTTGAGCTACCTGCAGATGTGAGACACGCAAGCATACATTCCAAAAAAAGGGAGTTGTACGTGTTGACTCCAATTGGCTTGTTTTGAGAATATTATATTAAGTGTCTTCTGTCAGATTTGTTTGATTGATGGCTTGCCTACTTGTCAAGTTTAGTATTAAAGTCATAGGATGAAAAGACATTTACTAAAAAACTTGTTAGATGGCAAGTGTGGAATTGGAGTTTGTACTGCTTGTAGCCACCCCTCTGCTCCACCCTTACTGCTGCTTACTTCATTCTTACCATCCTTGGAAGAAGTCTGCAAGCCTCTCTAACTTCAGTGGAGACAGAAAAGGGAAAAGCAGTTACTTTTTCGCTGTGTTTCTTTGTATTGTATCCGACAGTGGTTTTGGTTGTGCTGAGGCTCTCCCTGGCACAGCAGCCCCTCGGGGTGTCTGTCCCTGTAGCCATAACTCAGTAAGTGGCTCCCTGCATCTATTTCTGCACAGTGAGATTATTGATACTTCCCACTAGGGTTGCAGGGTAGAGCTGCTGTGATAGCAGCTCCAGACAGGGTTTTAATAAGGCCGGGGAGCACAAGAGAAGGATAAAAGTTACCAGTACGTATTTTTATTTGACTGCCTTAATGCTATTTGTTGCTGATTTCCAGTACATGTGCAGTTTTCTGTTATTTTCATTTTTCCAGAATATAAATGAGGATCTCATTAAATTTAAAGCTCAGCTGTGCTTGAAAATATTAATGAAGTCAGAATCTTCACTAATATCTTTACATATGAGAAAACATCGATACTGCCTTTGCCTGCTGTCCTCATAGCTGCCCCAATTTAATCAAAGCATTTTATGTCTGGGAGACCTGGTTACCATGCAAAGTGCTGTCCTCTGTGAAGTTTGGGATTTTTTCCAGCCTGGCACTGTTACTGTTTGCACATAGGCATCTATTCACTATTACATGGACATAGGTTGAAGTGAAACAAAGAGCTTTCTCACTCTGAATTCCGGAGAATTCCCATGGCACTGACATCAGTGTAGTAGGAGGTAAAAATCATGCTTCTAGTTTACAGGCAGAGCTGCTGATTTGCATAGGCAGTTCATAGAGATGCCCTAGATTTAGACCCTCTCCTTGATTTAAATGACTGGGGACTGAACACAGGCTGAGGAAGTTAACTAGCGAGTCTCCTCGCTGCTTCATGCTTCCCTTTTGCCAGCAAGGTTTATTGTGAAAAGCTTAAGTTCATGGACATGAGTTTACTGCATGGAAATTTTTAATAGGATGAGGTCTGAGAGCACTGGATAAGTGCTCAAAGAGCATGTTTTTAAACTGGAAAGACAAACGGTGCCTATGTGGAGGTGATGCTTCTTCACCCACGCCTCTTTACCCAAGTTCATGCTGGGGCAAGGAGGAGAAGAGAAGCTTTACCCATTTACTTTCCCATTCTCAAAATAGTGTCACTTCTACAGATACGTCTGGTGCAGTTGTTTTCTGAGCTTCCCATTAAAAGCTGCATTGCTGCTTGACAAAGTTGTGAGCAATGGTAACAGCACTGAATCTATCTGCTGATTCAGGAAATTTAATTGTAAAAATAATGGTACTCATTTCTGGTTATTGAAAATGGTGGTTTATATTCTGCAGTAATTAGTGGTGTGGATTCAGTTGCCTATTAGTGCAAGCTCTTTATAGCTAATTCAGGTTTGTTTTTTTTTATTTTTTTCTCAAGGAGCACATGCTTTATTGCCTTTCAGCATATGAGCTATGACACTTGCATCATTACATTATCTGATTCTACAAAAAAAAAAAATAAACTTGGCCATTTTAAGCTCTTCAGGTGACTTGAACTTTAAGCTGTGTTTTTCATAGCTGGAAGTGACCTTAAAAAAAAAAAAAAAAGAAAGAGATTTTCTCATAGCCTGACTCTACTAGTTAAATTCTTAAAATTGAAGATCAGATATTAGGAGATTCACAATAAAGTAACAGGGATCAGAAATATGACGTAACAAGTTGTTGTTTGCTTTGGAAACTGCTGTTGTTACTTTAGAGGATAATTTATACATCACTACTAAGATATATTTTAGAGAGCTGCTCCACCATCGTTGCCCTATTTGAAAATGCTCCAGTTTCCCTAACTTGCTGTGTATAATTATGGAATACAATATGATTTCAAAAACTGTGTTCCTTTCTCCTTAAGGAGAAAACATCTGCATGGAAAACAATTTTGCTTGAGTTGTAACTTAAAATAAGTTTACTTAAAATAAGCATATGAAGCAAACAATTCTCTGTTATTATAAAGTTTATATACTGGCTTGAATTAAAGTGAGTTGCCCAGTGCAGTCCTGCAGTGATCCCATTCCAGTGGTTTACGCCAGACATGGTAAAAGTGGTTTTGCCATTGTTAATCACTGAATTGAAATGGAGCACTCCTGACGTAAGGGGTGAACACCAGCCTATCGTTCAGAATGTAACTGTTATTCTTGGGAATTGGCTACCAGGAGGTAAAATTCTTAACAGACAAATGAAGCTAATAAATACAGTTGAATATTTTACGTTGTAATATAAGTCCCCAGAGAGGTGTTTTTTTTTTTTTTTGGGGGGGGGGTTGTTTTTTTTTTTAACCTGGAAAAATTAGCCTTTGTTCGTGTTTTGAGTGATGATTTTCTGCAACCACTGTGAACGCATCTCGCAGCCTCTGGCAAGTTCCTGCAATTCTCCATTATCACCTTAGATAAAAGAAGAGAAGGTACTTTTGCTTCATTGTTGCATTCAGATAAGGAAGAAAGGAATACTCCTCAGCAAGCCTGAATAGAGTCCTATAAACACAGGGGATTAAGTACAAAGGAAAAACCCAGTACTGAGAAAGCAGCTTTTGGTTGGAAGAATGTTTTCACTACTACAGTAATTTTTGGCATCTTTGTGTTGCACTGCAAAGTTGTGTATGAATAGGCATTGGCAGAACGGCTTCCTTCCCTGAGGACTGTGACTTGGAGATGCTCCCTCAGGAACACCTTCCTTGCTCTGTCTGCTTCACCGGTGCTGTCTCTTTTTTCTGAGCAATACTACAGGCTGTGCATGGAAAACAGACATTTTAGCTGTAACTTTGTTAGTGATTTGCATGGTATCCATAATCCAGAACAAACCAACCTCATGATACTCTTTTTGCCTGGCATGAAAGTTGGTGAACTTCTAATGATCATTAGCTGTTCTGTTAATTAGCCACCAGTCGTGAAGAGTAACAATATATTCAGTTGACATGAAAAGAAAAGAACCAAGTACTCTCCCTAATCCTTCAAATAGCTGTCAGTGTATTTGTAAATACTTGTTTTGGGCTTGATTACCCCTATATGTTACTGTAAGTGAGAGCAGAATTGAACAGACTGGCCTTATTATGTCTTCATAATAACTGCAGTAGCCTGAATTAGCCCATCCCATGCCCTCCATTGTCCTCTGCTTTGTTGCAGTTGCTGTCTCTATCACCTCTTGCAGTAGTCTTCTACACCGAAATTAATCACCTGTACATTTTTCTTGCGAATTCCAGGAATTATTCAAAGGCAAATGCCCATAGTCTGTTATCACGCCAACAGTCTGAAATCTGCTTGAAACAGTCACTGGGAAGCCATAGTTCATTTTGCTGTCACCTAATTGCGTGCACCTGCTGGTGACAGCAGTAAAATGTGATATCTCTGACATGATGGCAGCAGATGGGGTGCTCAGAAGAGCTGCTTCCATTTTTCTTCCTAATGAGCATAGTCTTTTCTCTCCTTTTGCTTTTTCGCTGTGCAGGGAAGATACAGAGATACGCTGGGAAAGACGGTGGCTGCAGAGGACTGCTAATGCGACACTGCTGCTTTTTTCATACTTTTCCTAATAATGTGTCAATCAAATATTCATGTCTGAAACTTTCTTTTTAATGGCATTAGTAGAAGAAAAGACTTTTACAGCTGAAAGGCCTCACGGGATCTCTGTAATAATGGCGGTATGGTCGACACACATAAAGCCGCAAAAAGGCAAGACTTATAGGGAGAGCCAATTTCACTTCTTTTCGTTGCTTTTTGGTGTGCATACCTAAACAGGGCCTTGTCGGTGTGAAAGTTTGTTCTCTTCC
>VXAY01005111.1:162262-258118 GCA_013399855.1 Oxyruncus cristatus | reverse complement strand
CCCCCTCCCCCCCCATTTTTGATTGGTTAATAGGAAGAGATTTACTGTCCCTACTGGCTTTGTCTCTCTGTAGCCTGACACTTGCCGACTCCCTGACCAATGATTTAAAAACTGTACCCAGGTGAACAGTAGTGCAGAAAGGATTTGCACTTTCTAATGAGATAAAACTAGCATTCCCAGCTCAGTGCATTCCAACTGTAAATGTGCTTAATCAGAAGAAAAAAAAAAACAGAAAAGGCAGTCATAAATTTTCTGACAGACTGTTTTCAAGGGGGTCAAAATGCCTATGCATCAGAAACTAATATGCCTCACAAATAAATCCCTTTCATGAGAAAGTAGTTCTGAAAGAAACAATTCTTTTTCAGAGAAGGTACTTACCCAAGGCCAGACTTGGCAATTGAAAAATGAAATGTTATTTTGAACGATGTAATGGTGTACTGCTATTTAAATTTATATTACAAAATCTCTAGTGTCTTAGTGGTGCTATGCTGTTTCATGCAGTCCTAGTCAAAGACTGGAATTTTATAGTCTGTAACCTTCCCACAGTGGAACAGGAAATCTGGAGTGGTAGCACAGTTCCAGAGTAGGATTATAGGAAAGTCAGCCTACAACATCCATCCATATTTTTTCTCTTCAGGTTGCCATGGAGTTGTGACCTAACACTGGGCTGTATTTCATAAAATCACAGAATCATTAAGGTTGGAAAAGACCTCCAAGATCATCAAGTCCAACCTTTGACCAAACACCACCATACCAGCTAAACCATAGCACTAAATGCCATGTCCAGTCATTTCCTGAACACCTCCAGGGGTGGTAACTCCACCACTTCCCTGCACAGCCTGTTCCAATGCTTAACCACCCTTTCAGTGAAGAAATTCTTCCTGCTGTCCAGCCTGAAACTCTGCTGGTGCAGCTTGAGGCCATTTTCTCATGTCCTGTCATGACATGCCTGGGAGAAGAAGCTGAACCCCAGCTTTCTACAACCTCCTTTGAGGTAGTTGTAGAGAGTGATAAGGTCCCCCCTGAGCCTTCTCTTCTCCAGGCTAAACAAACCTGATCCTCTGGTTGTCCTGTATGTGTCATGTGATTGCACTCAAGATAATCTGTTTAATAACCTTCCCCAGCACTGAGGTGAGGGTAATAGGCCTGTAGTTCCCCAGATCCTCCTTCCCACACTTGTAGATGAGCGTCAAATTTATAGCGTTAGGAGGACTTCACAAAATCAGAAGATATACTGAGTTGGAAGGGATCCACAAAGGTTATCAAGTCCAACTCCTGGCCCTGCACAGGGCACCACAAGAATCACACCATATGCCTGAGAGCATTGTCCAAACACTTCTTGAACTCTGTCAGGCTTGGTGCTGTGACCACTTCCCTGGGGAGCCTGTTCTAGTGCCCAACCACCTTCTGGCTGAAAAACCTTTCCCTGATATCCAGCCTAAACCTCCCCTGAGTCAGCTTCATGCCATTTCCTTGTGTCCTGTCACTGGTCACGAGAGTGAAGAGATCTGTACCTGCCCCTCCTCTTCCCCTCTAACTGCAATGACGTCTCCCCTTAGCGTCCTCTTCTCCAGGATGAAGACACCAAGTGACTTCAGCTTCTCCTTATAAGTCTCCTTATAAGTCTCCTTGCCTTCCTTTGGACACTCTCTAATAGCTTAATATCTCTCTTATATTGTGGTGTCTAAAACTGCACACAATACTCAAGGTGAGGCCTCCCCAGTGCAGAGCAGAGCGGGACAACCCCCTCCCTCGACCGGCTGGTGATGCTTCCCCTGATGCCCCCCCAGGACATGGTTGGGCCTTCTGGCTGCCAGGGCACTGCTGACTCATGTTCAACCTGCTGTAAACCAGGACCCAAAGGTCCCTCTCCACAGCACTGCTTTCCAGCATCTCATTCCCCAGTCTGTACACACAACAAGGGCTGCCCTGCCCCAGGTGCGGAATCTGGTACTTGACTTTATTAAACCTCGACTTGGAGTAAACTTAGAGTCACCAGAGCCCTCTGCCACATTGCAGTTGTGGTGGTGCTGTGGTCTTAATGAGGTGTTTTGAGTTCATTTGAATAGATGGTTCTGCCAGCATAATTTTGCTGCAGAATGCTTTAATCAGTTGTTTGCTGGTGTAAATGCAGAAACCTTTTATTTTTGCTGGATTTCATTCTATCTTATTCTTTTGACAATAAGTATAGCAGAAATGTTCATCTGGTGATTCGCATTGCTGAGCTGTGTTTTGTTTAGGACTTTCAAAAGCGCTTAACTTGGGAGCGCAGCTTCTATTAATAGTCATTTAAGCACTTTGGAAATGTCATCATTCAGTCCATAATTCTCCCAGACGAATGAGTCAGGTAATGTTTGCTGCATAAAGTTTCTTGAATCTGATCTGAGAAGGCTTTAACAAGTGGGGGGGGTTTATTTAAAGCATTCAGCGGACTTTGCTGCTACATGCTGATCAGCACTACCAGGGGTGCAGATAAATACATTGTGCAAATGAGCAAATATGGGCCTCATCAAAGCCTACCAAAGGCCATCAAAAATCTCCCACTGTGGGGAACGTTGGCTCAGACTCACAACAAATAAATACAGGAGAAAAGCAAAGAGATTGCACCACTGATTGCCCTTTGTTCGTGCAGTTGAATAATTGTATTCTTTGGGTGTTAATTATTTTGTTTCCCAGCTCTCTATCTCTTGGATGGATATACCCTCACTCCCCTCACCAACCGTCTGCTCTCCCCAGTAGAAAGGGGTCTTGCTATCACAGCATACTGCAAAGCTCCTCTTTGAGGAGAAGGAAGGTTTTGTGTGGTCTCGCTGCAGATGGTTTAGTCCAATTGATAGAACTGACTGTTAAAATCGCTGCCAGATCCAAAACAAAAACTTACCTCCAACCATGCTCCTTTTGCCTGCAGACCCTTCTCTTGGGAACAGTGCCCCTTGGACTAGATGAACTCTTCCATCATATCCCTCCCTGTGCTCAGGCACAAATTTTCCTGTCCAGTTCACGGGAGGGAAGAGTTCTGCTGGCCCAGCTCCATGTTTTCTTTCCATCCCCACCTTTCCATCTCACTTGGAACACAGGTTGATATTTTCTTGCCAGTGCAGTTTTAATAATATCTAGATAATAGGTGCAAAAATTGCTGGTGGGGGAAAACACTTGGTTTCTTTAAATTCTCCAGCTCAGTTGAGTTTTATTCAAGTGCAGTGCTGCAATTTAGGTATCAGTTGAGAGGCATCTTTAAGATATATTGGTTTTGTTTTGCCTTTAATCACACTCTAAATCTAAATAAATAAATATGTAGCAGTAAATGCTCTGTGGTATATTTGGTAAGATTAACAGTCTTGTAGTAGCATAACAGCTCATGATAGTCTTTGCTATTTATGTTCCTGCTGAGAGGAGAGGAAAAGGAGATAGTTCGGTGAGCAAATTATGAAGTATGTGGGTTAATGAAGTGCCTGTCATAAAGCTGATTGTTGCTTCTTCACATCCTCTCTTTTTTTAACAAAGCTCTTAATATTCCAGATCTTGGGAGATTGAACCTTCCTCTTTGTTTTTGATGCACACCCATATTCAGAACAAAAAAAAAAACAAGAAAAAAATCTAGTTAAATGTTTATTTTTATCTGTCCAAGTACATACTGTGAATAAGTTAAGGTATGGAAGTAATGAAGCTGCTTATTGAGGCATATAAATCTTCGAAGTTTTCAATCCCATTTCTACTATCAAGGTATTTTTAAGATTCTCACAATATTTTCCTCTTATGATCTCTACATCTTCTTGATAGAGACAATTTTACCTTCTATTCAATATAAACAGGTGGAAAAGGACCAAGTGCACTTGTCTGCATCTTTGTGTTCACTGTTTTATGTATCTCCCTAAACCAAAGAGATTATTAAGGTGGTTCTTATACAAAAAATGAACTTTTGATTTAAGTTTTCCCCTTGCCCAGTAGGGAGTTTTGTGCCTGGAGTTGTGACCTATGCTTATAGCTGAGGAATAAAACTAACAAAACCCAAAAATACCCAAAACCAAGCCATACCTGTGACCTGTCATTGACTTGCAGAGAAGACAGGGATAGAGAGCATGAGAATGAATTAGTAGTGAAGGCATTTACTGCCCCATGTTTACAGGTAGTACTAAGACAGGCAGCACTCTACTAAGATCTAATCAGGAAATGTGATTGCAGATGCAGTTTCTTCTGTGTATTTTCCCTTCCATCTAAATATGCTCCTACCCCAACTCTAAAAATAACATCTAAAAGAGGAGATGGCAGAAATGTTTTTCAGGCATAATATGAACATGATTAATCAATATATATGGTTTGCCTTGGCTTGAATTTTCTTTGGAAAAGACTTAGGATTTTGCTGCATAAAAGGGAAAAGGGCAAAAGCGCACAAAAAGTTCTCTCGTTTTCCAAGTGTCCTGACTTGCACTTTGCAGACCAAGATGTGTGATTGAAAGATCTTCTCGTTCTTGCCAATCTCTGTGGGCTTTATCATATTTTTGGGAGCAGCACCATGTCCTTGCATCTTCTCTGGCATCGTAGATGTTATCCCTACTGTACCGAAGATGAACTGAAACAGAGATACTGAAATTACTCTGGTAGTCTACAGCACTAGAAAGTATTAAGCTGGGAGTCTCCGAACCCTGAGACTCTCTTGCTTCTTTCTGTATCCTCTGCAGGCCTTGAGACAAGCATTGGCAGGTGCAGGCAAGTACTTCATATACATCCTGTCTGTGGAATAATTCCATGAACGTTTGAGGTTCAGATGTATTTATTAACAAATACCAGCTGTTTACTGGTCTTCAGAATGGGATGTTTTCAATAATGTTGCTGAAGAGTTTATTTTTTTTTTTTTAAAGTACACAATGTCATTATGTATTTATTTATTTTTTTCCTATGAAGCAGCTGAAGCGGCGAGATCATCATTAGGGGACAAGTGATGGCAGCGCACTTTCCTCTGTAAGCCCCCTTCACTGTTGTGTTACACTGCTTCTCTGCTGGTAACAAACTGGGCGAAACTCTCCACTAAATGTCTCTGGGAGGTAGAAACAGTGCTGTGGTTGTTTCCAAGAATTACAATATTAAAATAAACATGGGATTTAGTCCATCCCACCACCCTTAGAAAGTGGTGCAAGAAGTAGCTGGAAGACGGAGCAATATGCAGCTTTTCCAGGCATCAGGGAGAGGAGTACAAAGCTTGGGAAATCTTGGGAGCTTCCCATCTCTATTCTTTTTTAGGTGCTGTCCTCCGAAATTAAGATCCAGAAGGAAATTGTCTAATGTTTGGATTGCAGTGAATGGTTTTTATCCTTTTAGTTGCTGTGTGGCTCTTTCCAGACTTGATTTACTCTCTTATATTGAACATCTGAATTATCAGGCACTGGTCAAGTGCACAATCCTTTTATATTTTGCTGGATTTGGCTGGAAACTCTGATATTACATATACCATTACATATGTGCCACAAGAAATATTTACTTGTGTCTCCCACCTTATAATTTTAAAAACTGTTATCAGTTTGCACTCCTGGGACCTCCCCAACTCTTGTTTTCTTGACAGAATATTTAAGGTGGGAGACTGAGTTCAAGCCACAGTATAACCAGCCAGAAATGTGCATATATTATAGGTAGATAAAATCAAACCATTCTAGGTCATATGAGTAAAAGCAGCAATAAAGTTGGGTTGCAGAGTTTATGCAGCACCAGCTGCTGGCAGCTTTGCATTTGAGTACCTTAGCTGTTGTTGAAAGTTCATTATCCCATCTTTATGGCTTTTGTTTTCATGAGAAAGTGGCCCAACACATTCTTCAGACACACCTGAAACCTGAAAAGGTTGGTGTCATCCCAAAGGCACTGGCAGAGCCTGACTGATGGGTTGTCCCACCTGACTGTGGGCTCCAATGGAAATTAGCTCCTTTTTTCCTCTGTTAGGAGGAGGGAAAACAAGTAAGATGATGTTTAAGGAGGGGAGGGGTAACATATAGCTCAGCTTTGTATCACCCTTTCTTAGGATGGCCTAGGCCCGACTTTTGAAATGTCATTGCTTGCGGGGAATGGGGAGGTGAACTGTGCACGGTGAGCAGGGATCCCATCCCCTTAGCCCTGAGTGCTGGCCAGGGAGAAGAAGGAAGGATCAGTAAAATGTATCAACATGGGACAGATAGATTAGATAGATAGATAGATAGATAGATAGATAGATAGATAGATAGATAGATAGATAGATAGATAGATAGATAGATAGATAGATAGATAGATAGATAGATAGATAGGCTAACTTCGAAAAATAAAATGGTTTGTCGTTAAGAGTCTATTTTCCCAGCAATAAAAAGAAATATCCAACCCATTCCTTCTTTCTGTAATTTTGTTTCCAGCATAATCTGGAAACCTAAGTTTTGATTATTGCTATTCAGAAACGTATGTGCTGTGTTTTATTTGATCCAAGATCGGATGGAGCAGTCTGAGGCTGACCACATTAAACTTCAGAGTGGCTTAACCAGAGAAGTTGAAATATTGGCTTTTCCCACAATAACTATAGTAGCAAATGCCACTTGCACATTTTTGTCACATATCAGTAGGAATTTACAGCTGAAGAAAGGGGTTTAAAAAGAAAAAAAAATCAATAGTTTTCCATGACTGCCTGAAGCTTTATGATTTGGCTCACTGGGTTGGTTAGAACTGTTTGCTGAAGTTATTCTGGTGGTAGTAAGAAGGTGTGAAATACTTTTTTTGCAGACAATATCTACACTGAATTGTTCTTCTAAGTCAATATAATATGATATAATTATTATAATATAATACAGTCATTCAGTACATGTTTCTTCATTGTTTTCACCATGTTTGTATTTACTACTTTACACTTATTTGCTTTTTAAAGCAAAGCAAATTATTGCCAGCAATAATATCTCTAGAAGGGTTGCCCAAGGAGGGCAGAAAGACAGTGTATATGCACAATATTTTTTATATTCATGTTTTACCATATTCTCCTTGGAAAACGTGTTTGGAGGTGTTTTGAGGGGCAGGAGGACAGTATGTGGGTTACAAGATGTATTATAAGGGAGAAGGAGGGCAAAGAGAGAGAAAGCTTTAATTTCAGAATTTAATGCCACTGATTCATAGGAAACCTCTTTAGGACTGAACTGAGAGAAGATCTTATAACACTGTAGTGTGTTGATACATTAATGTGTTTCCAAAGATCCCTGAAGCCCCTGTCAGGCTCTTCTGACCTGACCCTTCATTACAGTTCTCTTTTACGTTGCTTTTTCTCCAGGAACTTGGCAGATCTGGAGTGGGTTCACTGTTTTGTCAGGCTGAGCCCCAGAAAGGGGAACCAAGGGAACTTGAATAGTTGAGCTTGTCCAGGAAATCTGGGGAGGGGAAAAAAGCTGGAAACTAGAGAAACATCTATTAAGCAGATAGATTTCTGCTTTTGGAATGGTTGTGGAGGATGGTGGTGGGTATTGCCTGGTGGGAAGGCCTAGACTCACTGGAGTGGAAAGTACTCCAGCCCTCAATTATGTGGTTTGGAATAAGAGTGTTTCTTAAACAGGTTTAAATCCCCCTGAGCTGAGAGTTGCCCAACAGAGGTTTTTCTGTTTGTTTTGATGGCCTTTTTAGGCTGCAAGCATGATGTCAAAGGGTTTCACTGGTAATTGTAAACTAGCTTATATTGTAGATCTACAATAAACAGATTATAAATTGTCAGGAAAAAAATTATGATCATAAACTACATCTTCAAAGTTAAAGGCTGCTCCTACTGTGCTGCTCCCCACACTTTTTGTTTGCTTCTGTGTCCAACAAACCTCAAGGCCATTGCCCAACAGGTAGAGTAATGACAAAGAAGTTAGATGCTGGATATGGAAGGTTTGCTTCCATGTCATTGGTTCTTGATATATTCATTTATTAAAAACCTATGAAGGTATTAAGGTATTTATAGTTGGTTATGGGGTTTTTTTCCTCTTTTATGTTTTTTATAACGCTTTCAAAGCAAGCCTCTCTAGTGGATCACAGGCCATCTCTGCATGAAACGCATCCTGAGGCTTCATACTGCGTTTCATTAATTTCTAGAACTAAACAATTGTTCACAGGGAAAACCCATCTATTTTTTTTCCTATTTTTATCCATCTCAGTTACTAAGAATCAAGCTAGAACCTTTTCTTAAGCAGTATTAATAGTAATAAGTACATAAAAGTAAATATAGAAAGCAGTGACAGTTTTGTAGTAAGCAATGACAGTTTTGTAGTTTGAAACTGAAATGTGATACCTTCCCAAACACAATAATTTTAGCCATATGCCAGAGGGGGAATTTCTTTTTCTTTTTAATAGGAAAATTATCTTTTGAAATAATTGTTTTGAAGATAATGAGAAGGAACTCTCCCTTGGGGTACACATAGCTGTGACAGCACACATACCAGCACAAGATTTCCTGTGTGTGTTTACCCAGCTTCCTAGATAGTTTTGGCAGCCTGAGTTTTCCATAATGCCACAGCTGCTCTTCATATATGCATGCTTGGGGTGGTCTGTGCCATATTTTGCTCTCAGTAATGAACATGCATACCCCTTATTTTATCAAGGAGGCACATTTTACACAATATTTTAGTTTGCTGCTTCCTACTTGTTACACCTGTAGAGAACAAAGTTAGAGTTGCCTGTGCTTCAGGCACAGCAATTCGCTGTGCCAACATATCCAAGCTGGTTGAAAGCTGTTCCCTTCAAAGAGTGGGAGAATGGCACTAAAGGGACAGTGGGGCATAGGCTGATTGTCTGTGTACTCACCTGTCTGGGGATGCACCCTGCTCTTTCACTGGTATCAGCCTGAACTAGGTAGTTTAAGGATTCTGGAGGGTCTGAGGACTGTTCAGATCCCATTAGAAGTGGAATCTGTATATGAATTCTTTCAGCAGGATACCAGCAGTAAAAAAACCAAGGAAATATTAATTTTAATAACTTATGACAGTCGGGTCTTGTTCCAAACAGACACGCTGGTTTCAAAAGATACCATTTCAATTTATTTTTCCTTTAAAAAATAAAAATACAATTGAAGAGTGTGAATTAAGCTGAGAATCAATTGTCCTGTAGAAAAAAATGTGTTCACACATAGAAATTAAAGAATAAATTAAACTGTCTGCCATAGAATTTGATCCTAATTAAGGTCAATTCTCCTTGATAAGTAATTAATCAAGAATCCTTATTATAGTTTAGTCTCTCTGTTAACAATAAACAGAGCATTATTTTACTTTTATGCTTAGAATAAGTCTCTTAACTAATAGTTTTCTGCAGGAGACAAACATCCATCAGCACTGAAAGTGGTACTCTGAAGACATTTTAAATTAGAGCAGCCTTAGTTAAATTAGCCAAAGAACAAAACTGCAGAGCTCAAGAACGTACATCTTCTGCAAACTTCACTGTTCTGTAATTTGTGGCTTATAAAGAAAAAAAAGTCACCTATCTGTGCCTTGAGGAGATTGCAAATGTAATTATTTAATATTATCCTTCCCATAGAATCCAGACTACTATGGTTATCCTGCTCTGCTCATCATCTTAGTGCCTGACACCTTTTGCTAAGAAGTAATGGCATTTATTTGTTATGTTGTTTTGTGTATAAATATATATATATATATATATACACACACAGACAGTGTGCAGCAGGATATTCTGTTTCACATCTATATAGACAGAGTGCAGCAGGATATTCTGTTTCACCTCTTCATTCACATATGTCATATGCATACATAAAACAGAGAGAAGTACTAGCAGAAATATAGGCAGAGGTATCTGCACACATCTCTAGATCATGATGTATTTATACAGGTAAAAGAAGGTGGAAAAGGTTTTGATTGTCAGCACCTGTCTTTCTTCTTCAAGTTTAGTTTCTGAGTGTGGGTTGCAGCAAAAAAAAATAATTATAATTATCTAGGAGGCAAAGAAAGTCCTCCTGTAACATCAGAAGCAGAGCTTAGTGGAAGAGGAGCTCCAGTGGATTCTTTGTTTGTGGAATGTTCTCTGTGCTGGAGTTTATGGAGTTTCTTCACAGCAGGATGGGCGCAGTACTTGCACAATGCTCTGCCTGAGCAGTCACCAGGCTGTGCAGACCTGGAAGAGGAAATGGGAGAATGCTTTTTGGGGAGATCTGTCAATCCCAAATGCCCTTTGCAATGGTGAAAGAGCCAGGAAGTCTGTTAGCAACTGCACAGGGAAAGCAGAACTGGCAAAAAAACTTTTTTTCACTTCAGGTGAAAAAATTCGTGTGTGATGTCCTCTAATGGTACTACTGCTTAATGAGACTATTTGTGAGCAAAGAACAATTTGGAAAAATAAGAGAAGGAAAAGACATAGTGTTTGCTTTTTATAGCCCTAAAGTTACCACATTTAGCGCAGAAGAATGTCAGAAAGGCTGTATGTGTGCACAGCCATGCACACACACCTACCTTGCCAGGTGCTATACTAAAGCAGTTTTGAGTCCAATGCTCTTGAATAAATTGTTCAGGAGTGGTTAGTTCACCCATGTGGAAATCTCACCTCTGTGACGGCAGCAAAGTCAGCAAGACATTGGGTTATCCGCTGCAGAGCATGAGGCATTTCAAACATAAGCTGCCCAGAAGGCTAATTAAGATGCAGACTTTTCCCCCTGGTGTGTTTTTGGCAAGTCTTAAGACTTGACACAACAGGTCCATGAATCCCTTTTTCAATGCCTCTGCACTTTTTTTTCCTCTTTTTTTTTCCCCTTCCCTTCCAGACATGCCCATTCTCTTCCTTGCCACCCTGATGTATTTGCAAAAGCTTATCTGGCCATATAGCAGCAAAGCTATTCACATATTTTTTTCCTTTTCAAGTAGTCCCTCACTAACAGTAAATCTGTAGAAGTATGAAAATGAAAATAGTTATATGTCTGGTTTCTACTAAGCTTTTTCTAGGAAACCATTGATCTTGCACACAGTCCACATCAGCTGTCTTTCACATATTTAACCATCATATCTCTTCCACACTGAAATATGTAAGAACAGCAGTAAAAGGCAGAAGCTCTGAAAAGGTGAAAAGTAACTCTCATTAGAGATTCCCTGGTTTTAACATGCTACTGTTTCTAAAGTGGACATGACTTCAGTGGGGTTACTTCTGACTTTTAACTTTCAGAGGTAAAGTATCTGCTGGGTATAATAAAAACATGAACAGAAGAAAGCAGATGCACCAAGGGCAGAAATCACGAGCACGCTACCAGTGAGGTTGGAATGATGTCCTAAAAAGTTGATTGTTGGTTGCCTAACACACCCCATGTGCAAAGTGATAATTTCCAACAGTAGTAAAAGTCTATTGTGAAGCACATAAGAAGTGAAGGATTTGTAACTAAAAGAATGAAACTGTTCCCTTCCTTTGTGCTGTTTGAAGATAATGACCCATTTTTGCAATTTTCGATTTCAATGCCTGTTGCATTACATGTTGTAAAGCAAGTATTTATATACTACTTGGGATTTTTTTAAATACCATTGTGTTTATAAATAAGAATATATTTGGACATCATTCAAGCCTGATATTAATCACTCCAGTAAAACTGCAACATTTATGACTGTTCCCTGCTTCAGAGAGGCATTCAGAGCCTGATAGTACTGAACTCTGTTATATGCAAAGCTCCCTTGATATGGGTTAAATTGTCTTGATTTTTCTGATTTTCTTTAGGTTAGACTTTTCAATTGCCTGGCAGATTTCTTCTTAAATACAATTACGTAACTTGCATTTTGAGGAGTATATTGTTGAAGGGGCTTTTGCTATTTTGCAATGCTTCCTCCATGCCAGATTTCTTCCTTGTACGAACTGTTTGCAAACACTAATGATTTCTCGTACACAGCCCTTTCATTTGCGGTGCTTCTCTTCCACGGGGTGGTGTTTTGTTTTGTTTTTAAGGTGCCAAAACAATGTCTTTCAACCCTTGGGGGTTGTTAGCAACAGCAGTAGAGAACGTAGAGGTAGCTATCAGATTTTGCATTCCCCATCCAGCTACCCAAGGGATTTCACAGTCCAGTCAAGGAATGCTGTTTGATCACTTCATGTGCTACATGTATTCTGTGTAAGAATTTTTACATGCTCTGTAGCATTAAGTGATCAAAAGGAGTGAGATCCTCTGTTGTAGCATTGATAATCGGCTACTCCGCACTGCATAGCAAAGCACGCTGGGAAACTGTCAGATTGGTTTTGATTCTGAAAGATCTTCAAGATGAAGAAAGGTAGGATAAAGGAAACTACTATCATTGAGGAAAATATACATAGTATTAAAGCTTGCCATAGAATGACTCTACACTTCATGATAAGAGAAAGAAACCTGGCAGCAGATATGAGAGGACTGCTCTGAAAATGGGAAAACAACCAGGACTTGACTTTCTACAGGGAGCCCAAGTCCAACCTTTGGCATGTTGTAGCTCTGCTGGCTGGTAATAGCCTTGTTATGTGTCCTTGTGTGAGGTCTTTTCACTTCTGTCATACACCAGTAGTTGATTTTTTTGTTTGGGTTTGGGGGTTTTTTGTTTGTTTTACTTCTGCTTAACTACTTTGCACTTATAAATTGTTTCACATAGAAAAGTTTCTCAAGTGAGAATATCTTTCTTTATTTTATGGATAGGAGGCAAAAAATACTCATCTAGATCCACTGTTCAGATGCCCAGCCTTTAAATCACTTGGTGGATTGGATTTTATGTTTTTCCTTTCAGTTTTCTTTCATGTAAATCCATGTCAGTAATGATTACTTAGCAGCCAAGATGAATTAGGAACAGGTTATTTCTGATTGGTGACCCCAGAGCAAGAGAAAAATGGTTAGAAAACAATCCTGGAAATAAATTTGCATACAGGCAATCACTACAATACAGAAATGCAAACTCTGCATTTAAACAGTCTTAAAAAGTACTTTTTACCAGTGTTTGTGGTAAGCATCTGGAAATATTCAAGACTCTGGTTAATATTAAAGGGAAGTTTATCAAAGGTGTGAATGGCAGGCAGGTGTTCATTTTTCATTAAAGCTCAATGGGAGTTGTGTGTCTAATGCCAATCTTGGTTTTTAATAATTCCCTACATGTTTTTAATATGAAAAATCATTTGACCCAGATTCTCAAAAATTAATTATTGGTGTTTTCATGAGCATGTGTGTTGATCATATGACTATTAATCATTTAGCATGAAAGCTTGCTTGAGAATTTGCTGATTCTTCGCTGCTGGTCCCTACTGACTCTGACTTTGGATTTGTTTCAGACCCATAAATTATCAGAAGAGTTCTGTGAAACATTTCTAAGCACAGAAATCAATGCCCTTAAGCCAGGACAACTTCCAGAGTGGATTAGATTGTACTGATATCAAGGTGCTATTCATTTGGTTTACACCTTTGGATGACTCTACTGAATTCCAGGAACACTATTTTAATAATCTCTGCATAAAAAAAAAAAACCTATAGAAGGGTGGAAAGCAAGCCTAATTTTCCAATCTCACTGTACTCATTTGGAAATGTGTTGATGTGTGTGTGGAGGAACAATGTTTGCCATTTGTGAGTAGCAGGAACTTCAAACGACTACACCATTCCTCAGGCTGGACATACTGTATTTCAGGTACTCAAGGTGTCTGCCCACATGGAAAATAAGTGTGCAGAGCAAAGCCACGGCCTGTAGTTAAGACTTGCTTTTCCTTCACATTATGCTCTGTTTGGTATAACAGAGTCTCTTCATCCATAGCATTTCACCACAGCTGGAACCCTGTGGTGAGACACTAGCAAGGTGAAGACATTTCTGTGAAACATGCTATTTTGACAGAAATACCATGTTAAGGACTGACTACTTAAATTGTCTTTTACTGCATATTTTCTCAGAAGAAATTAATTTTGTGTACTGCAGTAATAATGCTGAATGGATAATAAGATCCCGTACGTTGCTGCTGTGGGCTCTACACCATATGTCTTCCATAACTATTGCATTTTGGGGACCTCGTTGTTAAGGTAACTGTATTGTCCGAGGAATTCATCTTCAGAGTAACCTGAAATAATACACCCATGATACATATCAGTGAGAATTACAATGTTTAAACTAAGGAGGAAAACTGCAGACTGAGAGCTGAAGTGTCAGAATCGTAGATTTATTAATATTTCTGTATTTTCTGCTTGCTGAGCTTTATGTATAAATTGAATTGCTATAACAACACTTTAAAGCTGACTGTGAGCTGACTTATTTTAAAGAAGAAAGTGATACAAATCATTATTTCATAGTAGCAAAGAGTAGTTGCTTCCTGCCCTGAAATGTTGGGTCAGTGACTGATTGCTCTCATGATATCTTCTTTCCAGGATTCTGTTCTGTGGTCACATAAGTAGCATTTTGGGACATAAAAAATTGTTATGTCACATGCTACAACTTCCACTTAGTGAGCCATTTAGGTGGCTCTTTTTCTAGATATGCCTCAGTTGTAAATTAGTGTGATGCTGAGCCCATATTTCCCTTACCTCTTTCAAGGGTCAGTAGTTTAAGACTAGAAGCTGCTTAATTTTTATAGAGCAACATTTAAGAGTGCAGTATCTCTGGTAGCATCCGTATATATTTGCATACATAATGTTGTTACAGTGACAGTGCTATTTCTTATATGTCAACCAGGGGCATCTGGTGAACAATGAATTTTTATTATTTCTGTATTGATTTAGAAAGCCTAGATAACTTCATGGCATGATATTAGGGTCATGTAAAGTTTATTAAAAGTTCGTACAGAACTTCTGAGTAAAATGGGAGGGTGAACTATGTTGCAAATTCTCCCTCCATTTCTCTTTTTTAAAGAAGTCCTGAAACAATTAATTGAGGATCCCAAAATTAGGGGAAGAAAAAAAAGAGTTGTTGGTATATATCTATGATTATAGATCTGTTTTTTAAGTGCCTCTGGAGGGATCTTGGTGTAGGTGAAAAAGATGTGTTTGTGTTTAGGTGGGCTTGCACAGGTGCTTCAGGAAATACTGGTAACATTTCTGGCTCTGCAAACATTTTTCTTCTGTGAATAATCTGAATAGTGGCAAAGCATAGTGTTAGGCAGCATTTCATTGCCAGGATGGCATTTTCAATTGGTGTGTGCAAATGGGTACCATGGATCTGACCGCTCCTCTCGCAGGAATCCAAGGGTCATGTTTGGATTCCAGCCGCCATTTAAGCCAAGGGATGATGGCCTTCAAGCCATGAAAAAGCTTTCTGAATAAAAGCATGCTGTGTGCTGGGTGCTCAAAAAGACCAGTCAGCTGCTGATAAAGGGCATTTTTGAAGTAAGGATTGTCAGTTCATCCCTCCAGTCCCGCTCTCTTGGGGACCAGGAGGCTAAGAATCAAGTAAAGGAGAACAAACCTTTATGGAACCTTTATGCTTCCTCACTGGAAGCAGGTCCAATGACAAAGGAGAAGTGTTGTTAGGAAACTGGATTGAGAGAAAGTTGACTTTACTGCAGCTTGCTCAGATTTGATATGAGAGTAATGAAATCAGTGTCACTTGCACAGAGTATCACACCTCCAGCTGAAAAAGAATCAAGCATTTAGTTTAAAATGATGGGATTTAACATGATTTCCAGTTCTTTCTATTAGTCTGCCAACACAGTATCTTGCAAGGCTTTGGGTTTTAAGCTTTTCTGTGCCATTATCAAAACCAGTAACTTGGTTTAAAATGAAAACAGGTTTTTTTTCTCGTAACCTAAGGTCTACAAAGATGTGAATTTAAGAAATAAGCAAATATTGGGAAAATGAATGGTGCAAATAAATGGTGAGAATTGGCAAAAAGGAACACTGGCAGTAGCTAAGTGTCCTCACCAGGAAATGGGAAAGTTTGGTTTGTTGTGGGGTTTTCTTTTTTTTTGTTTTCTTTTCTTTCCATTTCCACACTAGCAACACATTATAGTCTTTGGGAAAAGAAAGAGAACCCAACCCGTTTCACACTTGTCAGATGTCAAAAGACTGAATACCAGGTGGATGCATCCTAACAGACATCAGCAGAAATCTTTGCTTCCTTGCTTGAAGTGCCTACCTATGACTGATAACTTTGCCTGCTAGCACTCTGATAGAGGTTTCAAGCACCTCCTACATATTCTGCAGTATGTCAAGCACTGATACGCTGAAAGCTATAATCCATCCCTGAAAATGGTTACCTTTCTGAATTCATGAAAGGGCACAAAACATGACTGTAAGTACTTGAGATGAGGGATGACAGGAGAATGCCTTTTCGCATGGTGTGTTGTCTTGCAGTTGACTAAAAAGGAAAAAAAAACCTTACTAATGGTGGCAAAAATTAGTTTGGCTATTTTATTACTTCTCATAGAGAAAAGCAATAAAAAAAATATTCAGAAAGTTAGGTTCTTTTGACTGGAACGTGAAAAAAAAAGAAGTATTCATTCCAAGACCTCTTCCCAGATGGTTTATATTTGCTGTTCCCTTTTCCAGGAAGCATTTCCTCTGAAAGACACTAGATGGTAATAAGAAATAATGATGGATTATTAGACTAAAATGTATGTAGTTACTCCATTAGTCTTGGAGTTCAAATGTATCTTCTGTCTATTACGTATCCCTCCCCTCACTTTCTGAAGCAAGTAATACTATTTTTAAATATATATTCTCTTACAGGATTCAGAAAACCAGAAATTATTATTTTGCATAGATTTCTGTAATATAGAATATTAGCCTTTGATTACCTTTGAGTCAAAATGATCTCACTCTTCTCAATAAAACTCAAGAAATTTACACTTTAATGAAATGAAAGTAACCCTTCAGTTAGTTCTGAGACTTTGTTACCGCATTCACCAGAAAGTGGTGCCTCAGGGACTGACTCTATAAGATGCAAACTGGCATGCTTGAATTTTTTCTTCTCTATTTGTTCACCTGTGGGAGTCACAGTATTATTACTTTTCCTTGGAAGTGTTTAAAGGTTGTAAGTATTATGAGCTTAGGTTGTCTGCAGTCTCTTCTAAAACTACTGTTGTGCCAAATTTGCACACACTCACGTTTGACTGATTCCAGAGTTATTACTACAGAGAGCAGTAAAACCTTGCTGATGCTATAGGAAACATCAATTCTCTGTGTGTGTGTGCGTATATATATATTTATTTTTATACTAGCATTGGGTTTATTGCATTTGGAGTTGGCAGACTGGTAGCCCTGAACTAGAGTCCAACAGGGAACAAATTGCAATGTCAGCTGCTGGCTTGATTCACATTTCACCTTTCTTGCTTGGTTCTTAGGTTCATAAGCATTCTCGGTGCTTCATCAGAAGTCTTTTAAGTATTCAGAGTACACAATTCATAAAACAGGCTTGAAAGTACTCCACTGGAGTTGCTAGATCACACTAGTAGCTACCAGTGCTTTTGAAGACAAAATGTTTTGAAGTGATTGGTATATACACACACATACATACACATCCCATCCTATTGGAGCAATCAAAGCTCCCAGCATTTCAGAGCTCATTAGGAGTGTAGAATTGGAACTAAACATGTATATCTTGTGGTTTTATCCAACTGCTTTGAAGATATTAATGTATTTATCCTCAGCCACTGAACTTGGACTCCTACAAGTGTCTGGACAGCAGAATTTAAACTGTAGACAAAGCCTACCTTGCATGTTGCAGTAATGTACAGGGGTACTTTAGCAAACACCAAATTGACTTACCTGCCTGTGTAATTACTGTAGAAAGAAAAGTTACCCAGCCTCAGAAACAGGAGAGCTACATGGCCGAAGGACCTCCAAACCAAGAGCTAAGAGCTGCTGGTTGGAGCTTAGAGTGTCACGTAGTTTGTCCATAGATTAATCGGAGGTCTTGTGCTGCATTGTCCCAGGGAGCAGTGGTGGTGGTATGGTGGTTGTAGCATGATTCATGGGATAAATTTGGTTTTGCAGTTCAAAATAATTTTCAGAGAAACAGCACAATGTTTAAGCCACTCCTTGAAATGCTTCCCTCTTCTCCTGAAGGTGCATCCTCTACTTTGGTCTTTCTTGGAAGTAAAATTGGAGACTCTCCTACCTCCTACATGTCTCCACTCTGTTATTGTGGCTTTACCAGTTTAAAATAGATCAAGGCACAATAGGAAAAGAAATTCATTTAATTGCTGTGTTCTCTCACAACCAGGTGAGGCTGAGAACCATGAGCAGCACGTTGGGCTTCTCCAGTCCCTGTGTATAGAGCTGATTTTTACCAGGGGAGCTCTAAAATTGTCGTCTTTGCTTGTGGGAAAACATAACCTCCTAGGAATATGAGTCTGTACTATTTTGGGTCAGTGGCAGGGATGGCAACATGCAATAGTAATGTTGACTTGTTGCAGTACTTAGTGATGAACAGACTTTCCATAGTGCCCATCATCAGGGGGTTGAAGAGGGAACCTCTCATTCAGCATTTGTCTGAGGCTGTTTCTGATAGGAAGAATGACTTTTAAGATTCTTTTGAATGAAAAAGTGATAAAGCAAAAATTCTACTGCTGCACTATGCCACTGAGGCTGGCAAAGTGAAAGTAGTAATTTAGGAGGCTTCAGTTTTATCAGTCTCTTTCCTTTCTGCACTATCATATTGCTCCAAAAAGAGGAAAAATAAAAAATAATTCTTTCTAGCGAGTTGCAGGCCCCTTAGATTAAGCATAACAAGGCTGAGGGCTGACATCACGTTATCTTGGCAGGTTACTGCATGTAAGCTGATCTGCAATAACTGAATGTGTACATGGTCTTAACCAAAGATAAATGAAAATAACAAGACAAAGACAAATGAAAAATAATGTTATCTTGCAGTGAAGGAGGAGTGCAGTCAAACTGCTGCATGATTATGCAAGGGCTTAGAAAACCCACTGTATACATACAGAGGTGCTTATCCGAGCTCAGCTGATACACAGTGGCTTGCTGCTTTGTGCTACTGGCATCATCTGCTTGGGCCCATGTGCTGTCAAGACTTGCATCATCTTTTGTTTTGTGGTTCTAAAGTGCTGTGCACAGTGGGGTTGTAATTCATGTCATGTCTAACATTATGTCCAAAAGTCAAACTTAAAATGTGTGTAATAATCAGGAACTCTTCAACTTGAAACGCAGATTTGCTTCCTTGTTCTATGTGGGGTTGCATAGATGGCCACAGGTGCTGAAGAAGTGTGGAAACAATGAAGTGTTTCCTTTGTTTCCTTTGAAAATGGAGGTTTTCGTGGCCTCGGCTACACAAATAAGTTAGAAATAAAGCCAAAGAAATCACTATAGTGTGTTATCATCTATTAGAGTGACATTTGCTGTTGCAGCTGCATGCTTGGTATCTGTGCACAGTACTTCTGTACAAATGTAGGGAAGTCAGAGAAACTTGCTTTTTTCACTAGCAAGCATATATCTATAAAGGAAGGCTAAAGGTCTGCCTTCAAGTCTGTAAAGCATTCATTTCACTTGTCAATTCCTGGCCATTTGCAAATGGTAACTTGGTGACCATTGCAGCACCACATGCTCTAATTTTGGAAATGCTGCTGATATGTTTGCCTGGTGTGACACTTCTTTTTGCCTGCACCTGGTCTTTTCATTTTAAAGGTGTTTTTTTCCTTGGTTTTTTTTTTCTTTATAATCTAAAATAATACATGCATATATGTATATATGGCAAACAGGAAAGCAGGTACCTAAAGTGTAGGTTCTGAATAGTATAATTATGAATCACTGTAAAATTAGTCAGCTGTTTTAATCCTCAAAGCCTTTGATTTCTTGAAAGTACTGTGAAAAGGTGCATATGCCATTATCATTACACGCTGTTTTTCTTCATTTCATAAATTAGTAAGAGGGGAGATTGTTTTAAATCCAGGATAATTTTATATTTCTTTGTATATGTTTCTGTGTAAAGAGAGTAAGCATATGAATGGAACATGTGAAATAAATAAGCTACTGCATCCATGGGAGAAAATGGGTGAAATCTATTCTAAGTTATAGATGACACACTTGAAATAAGGAAGAGCTACAGTTACTTTCCCAAGAAAACTGGAAAATTGCCTTGCAACTCACATGAGAGGCAAAAGATGAGCATGTATTGGATGAGGTGGGTCCCCTCTACAGGCACAGAAAAGTAGGACCAGCCAGTAGAGAAATTTTAAAACAATCCACAAGTAAGAAATGGGAATGTTTAGAACATTTTTGAATCAATTGAGCAAGTTTCATGAGGGAATGGCCCTTTTATTGATTTTAGAAAAAATTCCTAGCTGAAGAGGTGAAAACGTAATGCCGAAATGTTGAAGAACTCCAAAGGTGTTCAGCAGCTGCTCAATTGTCCAACTGCACTGTCCAACAAGCACTATTGGAAAACAAAGTCAGGTATTTAAAAAGAAAATAAAATAAGGTGGAAAAACTCCTGAGTTCTTTGCTTGAGGGACTTCCAGAGATGAGCTGTGGAATACACTTTCTACAGGGAGTGGTGCTAGGGCAGTAAGAGGAAGCAAGTTTACCTGACACAAGGGCTATGCTGGAGAGGTGAACATTTAATTGTGTTTCATCTGGTAGTGTAAAAACTTTTAAGAAAGACGTACCAGTACCAAGGACATGAAATTTCAGATAGCATTGCCACTTATTATGCACAAGTTCCTAATCTCATACTTTGCAGTGGCTTTCTTTTTTTTTCTCCTCAGTGTAATAAATACCTTTATTGAGGAACAGAATTGATTTTACAGGAGAAAAAAAATATCACAAAGCCCTTAAGTTAAATTTTAATAGACATTGAAAGACTTTATTAAAATGTAAATGTCTCATTAGAGTGAACAGTTTAATAATTAATAATCAATAAAAATGAAAACATGCCAATATCACAATCATCTGGAAAATCTACAGCCTTGGTCTCGGGTATGATTGTGTGTGGGAAGTCCCCCCAACCCTGTGTGCGCTCAGGCACAGGAGTTTGTAGGCAAATCCAACCAAAGAATAAGCCTCTGCCCTTAGTGGGAACAGTACACCATCCCAGTGTCAGCAAATACCTCTCACTGCTCTCTGGCTTTGAACAGGAAAGTCCTTTTTAGTTTGCCGGTCTGTTCATGGCTTAATGATTCACAATTACTACAATGTGGTGTCAAAAATCTCTCCATTAGAAGAAAATTTTCCTCCTTTGTTTCCATTTGTGAAGAATTGGAGTATGAATGAGGTTTGGAAAAAGAAGAAGCAGGGCTGGGCCCTGGCTTTTATAGTCAGAAAATTCTTGTATCTTTTCCAGCTGACACTGCAAGGCTTTCTGTTTTGAAACTCTAAAAGGAAAAACTGTGTTTTATCCTATTGGAGCTGAGGGAGAGGACAAAGAAGGAAACCTTGAGCTTTCCTCCTGCTTCCCCCCCCCTCCTCATCTTGGCCTGAATCTCTTGGAAGAGAGCTCAATTTGGTGAAATAACTCCTTTGGAATATCAATGATCCATCAAAAAGACGTCACAGACCTACTAAACTGTCAGAAGGCTTGTCACTGCCACATGCAAGTCTTCAGAAGTCACATCTGAGGAGGGAAGATGTTGTTAGAAATCTTCCCCTGTATGACACACTGTCTCAATTTCTTGCTAAAACAAGTCTTAATTAGTTCTTCTCTTTCTCCTTCTTCTTCTTTTTTTTTTTTTTTTTTAAACATGCAGCACCAGGGGAAAATTGGAGTTAAGTTTAATGTTGGAACTGATGACATCGCTATTGAAGAGATGAACGCAATCATTAATGATGGGAAATACCATGTAGTTCGCTTCACAAGAAGTGGTGGCAATGCCACGTTACAGGTGGACAACTGGCCCGTTATCGAACGTTACCCTGCAGGTAAGGGCTTACACAAACACTTGTCGTGAAGAGGGTGGGGGACGCGTGGAGTTCGGCTCATTTTGCTTCTCTTCTGGTATAACATCAGCTTCTCTGCAGTGTCTTAGTTGCCAATTAAGTAGTTAAAAGAGTCCCGAGCAATGTACAGTTTATGATGATGGCATTTCCTAAGTGAGTTTAAAGGCATAAATTCAAGTTATTACTGGAAGTGGAAAACTAGAGTTATCAAGGCATGAAATAGTAGTTTTGTTTCTTGTTTTCATTTGTTTTCACTGAATTATTGTTTTTGGGGGGAAAAAAAAGGCTTTGACAAAAGCTATGAAGTAAAGTGACTCCCAAATTTATCCCCGAGTGATGGAGCAAAACATTTACTGAGGGAAAGGTTGTCTGTGTTCTTTTGATGACAAGTTGTTATTAAAACCATCTGAAGCTTAGGAAATTTAGCAGAAGTGTTCTAGCAGGCATGAACCAAAGGGTGTAGCAGTTATCAATCATACAATCAACCAAACAACCAAATCGAGATGCCTTAACTTAAAAATGCAAACTACAGGATATCACTTATGCAAATGATGCTGGTCACTTAAATGAGGGCAACTCATATGAAGGCAGAGTTGCTTTGATCAGGCCCATATTTCATTTTACACAAATGCCATGCAGTGAGGACTATTGTGTTACTAATTTTATTCATTTTTAAAGACAACAGGTTTTTCAGACATGCAGTCCCTTTCTTATTGAGTGGGACTACCGAGCCACTAATGGTAACTTATAAATCTGCATGTTGTCTCTTAACAGTTGCTCTGTGTGTTTATATTATTAAACAAAAGGCAGCAAATCCAGAGATGTAAGTGAAAGCAAATATGAAAGCAGAATGCCTGTTACATAAATAAGAGTTCTGATTCATCTGTTTAAAAGTAGAAAATTCTTAATTTTTGGGTGTGGAGTGGGGCAGGAAGATGTGTTTCACTAGTGAGAAATCCACAAGCCATTTCCCGTACTAATTATTAGTATTTAGGGTGGGAATTTTTTGTTATTGTTGCCGTTTTGAATTGCAGTCTAGCTATTCGCCTGACTTTTTTAAAAAATAAAAATAATTTTTAAAAAATCCACAGGTGAAGTATAACCCTTCATATAATTTATTGGAAATAATTTACAATTCAAAATAAAAATGACAGTATGCATTGCTAAAAAAATTATGTATAGCAGGAGTTGTTAGAAAAAAAGACCTATGTGCTAATGTGCTATGAATGAATGATGGCTCTGGACATTAGTGCCATTCATTGTTTCTAAGTTAGACACATCTCTGAGAGGTGATAAACTCTTGAGGGAAAGGGGGATAGTGAATGAAATATGTCCTGTGATCTTTCAGGTATTCCTGTTTCCCCCATGTACCCCTTGTTTTTAATTTTGCAAAGTTTGGTAAATGGTTGCTGAAATGACAAGGTGGAAGCTGGGGAGGACTGTGTCTTACTTTGTGTTCAAGACCTAAGCAGCACAAAGGAAAAAGTAAGTTTGGGGTGTTCTTTTGCCTCTTTTATTTTTTACCTAAATGATGAGCATGAATTTACCTCTTCTAAGCTCAGGAGTGATGCATCCCAACAAAGAGGAAGTCAGACAAACATGCCAGGAGGCCTGTGTGGTTGAACAAGAAGCTCCTGGAAAGGCTCAAACAAAAGAAAGAAGCCTACAGTGTATGGAAGCAGGGCCAGGTAGCCTGGGGGAAATACAGAAAAACTATCTGAGCTGCCAGGGATTGGTTTAGGAAAGCCAAAGCCTTGATGGAATTAATTCTGTCCAGGAATATCAATGGGCAACAAGGAAACCTTCTACAGGTATGTCAGTTATAGAAGCCAGACTAGGGTAAATGTTGGATCTCTCTGGAGACCTGGTTACAGGACATGTAGAAGGCTGAGGGGCTCCAGCCACACCGCCCAAGTCACAGAAGTGGGGCCACACCTGGAGTGCTGTGTCCAGTTCTGGTCCCCTCAGTTCAGGAGGGATATTGAGGTGCTGGAGCAGGTCCAGAGAAGAGCAACGAGGCTGGTGAAGGGACTTAAGCACAAGTCCTGTGAGGAGAGGCTGAGGGAGCTGGGGTTGTTTAGCCTGGAGAAGAGGAGGCTCAGGGGAGACCTCATCGCTCTCTACAACTCCCTGAGAGGAGGTTGTAGCCAGGTGGGGGTTGGTCTCTTCTCCCAGGCAACCAGCAGTAGGACAAGAGGGCACGGTCTTAAGCTCTGTCAGGGGAAGTTTAGGTTGGATATTAGGAAGAAATTTTTTACAGAGAGAGTAGTCAGACGTTGAAATGGGCTGCCCAGGGAGGCGGTGGATTCACCGTCCCTGGAGGTTTTTAAGATGAGGCTGGATGTGGCACTTAGTGTTGGATCAAGGGTTGGACTCGATGATCTCAGAGGTCTTTTCCAACCTGATTGATTCTATGATTCTGAGGACTAAGAGAATGATGACCTGTAGGAAATCATCAGATTTGAGACTCTTTAAGGAACATGAAGCTGCACAAGTCCATGGGACCTGACAAGATACATCCAGTCCTGAGGGAACTGACCAAGAAGTGGCCAGACAACTATCCATCATATTTGAGAGGCTGTGGCAGTCTGATAAAGTTCCCACTGACTAGAAGGGGGAAAAAATAATCCCCATTTTGAAACAGGAAAAAAAGAAAGACCCAGGGAACTACATGCTAGTCACCTCAGTCCTGGCAAGATCATGAAGCAGATCCTCCTGGAAACCATGCTAAGGTACATGGAAACTAAGGAAGTGATTGATGACAGCCAACACAGATTCAGTAAGGGCAAAACTTGTGCCTGACAAGTTTGATGGCCTCCTATAATGGGGTTATAGGAGTGGTGGATGAGGGAAGAGCAGTTGACGTCATCTTCCTGAACTTGTGCAAGGCATTGCACTGTGCGGCACAACATCCTTGTCTGTAAACTGGAGAGACGTGGATTTGACAGATGGACCACTTGATGGATAAGTAATTGGCTGGATGGTGCACACACAGAGTTGCAGTCAATGGCTGAATGTCTGAGATGAGACCAGTGACGAGTGGCATTCCCCAGGGGTCAGTATTGGGACCAGTGCTGTTTTAATCTTTCTTGATGACATAGACAGTGGGATCATGGGCACCCTCAGCGAGTTTGTCATGAGTGGTGCAGTCAACATGCTGGAGCTGCCATCCAGAGGGACCTTGACAGGCTTGATAGGTGGGTCTGTGCAAATGTCATGAAGGTCAACAAGACCAAGTGTAAAGTCCTTCACCTGGGTTGGGAGAATCCCAAGAACAAGTACAGGTTGGGTGGAGAACGGATTGAGAACAGCCCTTCCAGAAAGGATGTTAGTGGATGAGAAGCTCAACATGACATGGCAACGTGCACTTGCAGCCCAGTCAAATGGTACCCTGGGCTGCATCAAAAGAGATGTGACCAGCAGGCTGAGGGATGTGATTCTGCTCCTCTACTCCACTCTGGTGAGACCCCACTTGGAGTGCTGCATCGATCTCTGGAGCCCCCAACATACAAAAGTCATGGACCAGTTGGAGCAAGTCCAGAGGGGAGCCACGAAGATGCTCGGGGGCTGGAACATCTCTCCTGTGAAGACAGGCTGAAGGAGCTGGGGCTTTTCAGTCTAGAGAAGAGAAGGTTCTGGGGAGACCTTATAGCAGCTTGCAGTACTGGATGAGGGCTACAAGAAAGCTGGAGAGCGACTTGTTGCAAAGGCATGCAGTGATAGGACAAGGGGGAATGACCTTAAACTGATGGGTAGATTTAGGTTAGATATTGGGAAGAAAATCTTTATTGTGAGGGTGGTGAGGCATTGGCACAAGTTGCCCATAGCAGTTGTGGATGCCCCATCACTGGAAGTGTTCAAGGATGGGGCTTTGAGCAACCTGTTCTAGTGGAAGAGTCCCTGCCCATGGCAGGGCCATTGGAAATGAGTGATTTTTAAGGTCCCTTCCAAAACAAACCATTCTATGAGCATAAAATTACCTTATTTTTCTGTTCCATTTCTTCATGAAAATACAAAGTGCCTGCAACAAGGGCAAAGTGCAGTTGAGTTCTGGAGATAGGGGCACACAAAATTTGTTTATAGTGAACATAGGTCAATTTAGAAAATTGAGTGATTTTCTAGGGATGGGATTACTGAAGTTGAAGAGGGTTGGATGTTTTCTTTCAAAAAGGAAAATAAAAAATTAGAGCTTTTTGAGCCACCATGAGCAATCCATGCGCAAGCTGCATTTCAAGGCATTTTCAGTTGCTTCATTAGCTGAGGTACAGAATCCCTTGGCTTTCTTTTTTGCTGGATCCTCCAAGACTGCTGTTGGCCTGTAATTTTCTTTGCCTTTCCCACAGCAGTATTTTATGGCTCCTGTATGCTGTACCATCGCTTTTGATTTCTGTCCTCCTCCTTTTCACCTTCCATCTCTTCTCCCTTCCCAGCACGAGCACATCTAGCCATACCTTTCTCTTCTGTTTCCAAGCTGTTCCATCAGGTTTGTCAGTCTTCATTTAAGCCCTTTTTAAACACTAGTTTCTTCACAGACTGGTATTGATGTACATAGTCCTGAAGACTATGCTGCCTGTGAGCAAGCATGATACTGAAGCAAGAATTGAAACTGAAGATAGTAATGACTTATGTTCAAATCTGCTACTTTCATTCCAGTTCTAAAAGTAGTATTTGTAAAAGTGACATTTTAAAGATACTGGATAACACAGTGTGACAAATGCTGCTGCATCCAGTTCAGATGTGCCTCTGCTGTGTCTGTTTTAGGGACAGACAGTAGTACCTGGCACTACTGGTTAACCAGCTAACTTGCTATTGGCTTGCGTTTTGGATGGAGATGTGTTGCAGTTGTATGGTATCAGCAGAATTTGATCCTGTTTGCATGAGTGAAGACTCATTAGCTTTCATTTCCATGCCAGAAAGAATGTTCTTTTCTGCTTTGTACCTGATTTTTGAATTTTTTCTTTCTGCATGATTTCTTAATTAACCTGCACCACTGTACATAAGCACGGACTTATCTCTCCTGCTTCTGGTTTTGTTTGGCTTTTTTTTTTTTAAATTAAAAATAGGAACAAGATTAGCAACTTCATTAGTAAATTTACTATTCTTAAATATGCTGGATTTCCTTAATCAAAAATAAAATAAGACTTAAAAAATTAATTGGTTGCCTAAAGGATACCAAGTGATCAAGTCTTCCCTTACCAGGAAAGATTTTTCTCTGAATTACACTTCCGGTTGGAATGTTTAATTACAAGACATACCTGTTTGTGTTCGGCATCTTCAAATATTGGGTGAAGAGAGAAGTATCTGGTCAGAGACTCAGGATTTTCCAGCTTCTTTGCCTGTATATCCTTCATAAAGTCCCATCTATGCTACAGATAAGGCCACCCAAGCCCAATAACAGTGGATGCTGCATCACTTGCTGGAAGTGGGCTGTGGGCACCCCCGTTGATGCTCAGAGCGACCATCTTTTGAAAAAGAGCTGTGGCTCTGATTGCCACAAGTCTGTGTGGGATTTCTAGGAAGTCTGAACTCAGACTTAGGTCTCAGGAGCTGCCCAGAGTTCAGTGTTCTTGCAAGGGGTTTTCTAGCTGTTGTAGCAGAGTTGATCATCCAGTATTGCTTTATGATCAGTCAGAGAGGTAGACACCTTCCAAAAAGTGCATGTGGTAGTGATTCCATGGTGGCTTCCATGGTGGCTTTGTGGGTTTTATCCTAGAGCTGCATAAAATGCAGAAGTGACTCTGAAAGATGAGTAGAATCTAGTATCCCTCTCTCATTTTATTTTATTCCTGAACCCACTAGACTTGAGTTTTGTTTGGGCCACTGCACCTTCAATTTATATCTGACTAGGTGTGAAATAAGAGAGCTGTAAAAGGGTCAGTGATAGAGGATGATTATCCTAGTAAAGGTGGATGGTTGTTTTTTGAAATACAGTTAGGAAAAATGTGTTTTAGTCTTAGACAAATGTGAAGATTTCAGTATCCTGAAACGGATGGATAATTTTTAGAAACAAGAGGTTTAGATTTGGTCTTCCAGACTACTATCAGACTCAATTTTTACTCCAAAGTTTATCTCTAACCATTTCTCTGAGTGAAATGGTAGAGTTGTGAGGATGTACACTTCAATTTCTGCCCTTTATTAAATGTTTGTCCTGTTTTCTCCCTTTCTCATTGTGTCTGTGACTGGTGGGTAGCCCTATGATTGCGAAGAGTGCATTGTAGTTTTTTGATAGCCAAGATGCCCATATCTGCCCTCAATTTATACATTCCATCTTTCTTAACTAAATTCGGTGTTATGTCTCTTTATGAATTATCATCATCCATCTGCACCTCCCCAAAGAAGTTCAGTATTTCACCTTGGCCTCTTTTTCAGATACTGAATTCACATGAACTAATCTGGATGCAGCCTAATTTACGATCATATTAAACAGGAATGGGAAAACTGCTGACTGTGCAGTCAGATTTCCTGATCAATAGACTTATCCCCATTTCCATGGAGATCCTTTCTACTCGTTATGGCTTATCTTGTCTGCTTCACTACTTAGGTTTAATTGTGCTTTGCAACTGCCTGCTGTTGTGGCAATGGGACTGCACTATAGTAGTAACTCCAGCTATTTCTGTGAAGAGGCTGCTCTCGTAACTTCAGTTAGGTAATAATTCTACACTGAAATGTAGGTTTTCTAAAGATACGTAAACTAAAGAATTTGTTAATTTGGGTCAAACTGAACTAACGATTATGACCAAAGTTAAAACCAAACCAAAACAAACAACAAAAGAAGAAAATTGGTTTTAGTAATGTTGAAATATTAATTTCAGTTTTTCCTAAGTAAAATATTCTGATTTTTCACGTCCAGATTGCCCAGTGTTTATAGGGGACTTAGGTAATCTGAGAACAAAGCATTTTATTTATTTGAAACAACCTTTTCTTCCTTACTTGAAAGAAAATCTGTTTCATATCAGATCAAATGGGAAGAAGAAAAAATCCCAGTTCTTTCTCACAGCAGTGCTCATAGCCATATCTATTTAACATGAAAACCAGTTTTCTTAATTTTCTGATTTTTGTTCCTTAGTACATTTTATTAGTCTGGGAACATATATCAAAACAAGCTAGAGGACATTTTAAAGCCCACAATAACCACCATTTATTCTGCAAGAATTTCAGAATCACTTTTCTGAGACTACCTCTATGCTTTCTGTGGTAAAAGGCAGTTTGCCCAATGCTGATTTTATTAAAACACACAGCACAACGAATCATTTTACTAGTGGTAACTTACTCTTTAGGACTTCCACCATAAATCAGACTGATGCAGAGTTTTCTGGATAGAAAATGATCTATTCACCAACTTGTCTATGGTTTCAAAGCTGTTCAGTCTACTAGGAATGCTTCGCAGTTCCTGGAATGCTGCAGCAGTTTGGAAGCTACAGTCTGATGTAGGCAAATATCTAAAATGAAGCCTTCCCAGTTGTCTCTGGATCTCTGGTCAGCCTTAGAGAAGCATAACTTTATTGCATACCCGTGGGTCAGAGGATGTGTTGGGGATGTGCCTGACAGACTGAGATCTGACAGCATGAGCATGTCGCTCACATTGTTTGCTCTAAAGTGGTTGTCCAAAACACTGCCAGACTACTGGAACAGATGCATCTCTGTGATTGGGGAGTACAGGTTGTGATTGAGCATATACACCAAAGAAGAACCTGTGAGAGAGCCCATGTATGTTGGCAGAAGATCAAACTGCAGGCTGACATTATGCTTAATGCCAAGTACCTCTGCAATAAGGCAATTGCCAGCTGAAGCCCTGAGGGCTTTGGTATAATACAGAATAATTCTGCTCTTTTTTGGTTGGTGGTTATGGGGGTTTTTTTTGGTGGTTTTGATTTTGTTTCTTGCTTTATCACATAAGGTTAAACATCTGAGGTCACACGTTGTCTTTAGGGACTTTCTCTGAATCTGTGGGCTAAAGGTTGTTATTGCAGAACATCCAAGAGCTGGCAGAAGGGAGCATGCCATTTAAATGCTTCTCTTGGTGCTGTATTCTGGAAAATAGGAAAAGGGTCTGTTGTCTTTTCATGGATTACATCTGACTTTAAGATAAATGCTAGGAGTCAGCTATTATCATGGATCCTATTTAGGGTAGATGGCATCCATTTGTCTTGATTTTTGTGTTCAGATTGACTATAAAATTAACAGGAGACGTTTGTGTCAGTACATTTGTTTCTCTAGGAATGGATTCCAGTATTTCCCAAGCAATCCGTGTACTTGCCTAACTTGCATACTGTTGGCTTAGAAATAGCTTCCAAATTCAAGCCCCTACAGCCACTTCTGAAGAGAATCAAAGATGTTTTTCAGGTGTAAGTGTGGTGGTAGGGAGAGCTCTTGAACACTTTCACAAACGTATCTTGGAGTATTGCAATAAAATGGACAGTCAGTCTGTTACCACCACATCCATGCAAAATCATAATTGTCACGGTGATGTAGGAACCTAACAAGAGGTAAGAACCTAACAAGATCACTTAGTATTTTCCTTGCCTTGCATGTGCCATAGGGTAAGTTTTCAAACCTCCCTGGCCACTGCAGTTAGGACACAGGACTTTTAGGGTGTTTTCCAGGCTAAAATAATATAAGCCTTTTGACTGCTATTTATTTGTCCGGCAACACATCACCTCTACCCTTTTTTCTCACTTGATTCCTTCTTTGGATAGAAGAATATATCGTGGTTCTCTCTTGTGTGCTTTCCTTTGCTACAGTCAGAGTTTCAACTGCTGCAGTCAGATCTGTCATCAGTCAATCTTGATGGTAGACATAGAGGATATGAGGAATGTCCTCATCTGATAAGCTGCAAAGCTTACAAACTCGGTGGGGACAATGCTTCCCAAGACAAAATAAAAACTGCCTTTCTACCCAGGAGGGAAGTGCAATGGAAAAGACTTAAGTTCTGTTCACAGCAGCTAAGCTTCTATGAAACACATACTGCCCCATGTCTCCTGTTTTGTTTGTCATTTTCCTGCTGTGAGAAACTAGCAGTGTCAATGAAACAAGGACATCTCATAATACTTTACTTCCCTTGGAGATAAGAGTGCTTGGAAAAAAAACAGGAGGATTTCTCAGTAACTCTCCGTCTGGGAATATATAGAAGATGAATTATACAGTGCAAGTGAACACTTTATGGATAAATTTGTGCCATATGTATAAAATCAGGCTTTAGATGTGGGAGATGTGGCTCTAAAATATTTAGTCTATGGAATTAGTAAGAGGAGAATGGGAAAAATACCATCTAAGTCAGTAGTTCCTTTGTTACCAAGTAATGTCTCATCCTTCCTGATTTGGAAAGCAAAACTCATCAGTGTTATTTATGGCCTTTGATGTGTCCATGGAGTTACATCCCCCCAGGGGTTCTGTTTATGCTGAGGTCTCCATCTGGGAGATCTGCTGGTAACAACTCTAATGGTTAAACCTACTCTGGTTTGATAGGAGATAATGGGGCATAAATATGAATGAGTTAAAATACTTTTGGGGTTTTTTGGATTTGCAGAAAGTCTTTAGCAAAGTTCCATATGTGAAAATATTCGGGAAGAAATGACACAACCCTGGTGGTAAAGGCTGAGTTCTTTGATGGATCAGACTCTAGCTTAGGGGTAATAGAGGCACAGGTTCCCATCTAATGAAAATCAAAGGAGTAAATCACTTTATTTTCAATGGAAGTATGATCATTTAAACCTTGTTATATATTGAATAACATTGATTTTTTTTTTTTAATAGAAGTTAGAAACCATACATACAGGCTGTTCTAGAGATGATTTCATGATTACTACAGAAAAAAAAAGTTAGGAACTGAAGAATCAAAAAAAAAAAATGCTTCCTTCAGACAATGAAAAAACAAAAAGGAAAAGTGAAAGGTATAAAAAAACCCCAAAAGGTATTTTAAAATGCAAGCATTTAACCACCCCAGATTTTTACACTTCTGATATTCAAAAATTAATTTATAATTAATTGTAATTTATTTGTATTTATTTTTAGAATGAGAGTTTTTGTAAATTCTTTATTAGTTTAAACAACATTTTTGTCAGTTAAAGCATTTTTTGTTCTTATCCTAATGTTAAAAAAAACTACTTACTCTGTTGGATATGCGTCGTAACAGTAAAAGCAAAGTTGATCTAAGAAAGATAATGCACATGGGTGAGATCATTTGAATTTTCATAGACAATATTTTTAATTGCATTGGCTCAAGACAAAGGTTTAATGCTGTAGACAGCTCAAGGATTACTTTCATTATCGGTCAAAAAAACAAGTAAGTTCTGAGAATATTTAGAATGCTACAGAAATATTGATGGAATCAACGACTCACTTTCCCTCGAAAGGATTAGAGGTTTGGATTTTATTTTCCCGTTCCCATTTCTTTATTTTCCCCATGTCTATTTAAAAGTTATGTTAGTGATATAAAAGCTTAAGAAATGAGAAAGAAAACGGTAGTGGGTCAAGTCTGCTCCCTTACCTTTCTTAGAAGGTAACTTAGGAGAAAAGTCCTGCTCTTCAGAAATTTTCTTTTGCTTTCAGTTCAAACACTTTCAGATTCATCCCACTTTGTTCCTGTATGTCTTTTCACAAACTAGTTTTCTCATTTCTCTGTTCATCATAATAGACTTTCTTTTGATGCTCTTTTTTTTTTTAGTTTGGTTTTCAACAGCACATGTGTTTGAAAATGAATAGTGAGAACACTAGGACCTCATGCAAAGGCATACGAAGATATTAATGCTGACAGTCATCTCTGCATTCTAAGGTCTTAATTTTCTTTTTCGTACCTCAAAACTGAAAATCCCAATATCATTCTGCAGCTGACTACCTACTGAATGTCTTTCATCATGAATTCCCTCTCACAGCTTCCCAATTTATCGCAAGAACTGGTGTGACTGGTCCTGTATCTTAAGTGTGCGCCCTGCACTTTGTAGTATAAGCTTTAGTGTCACTTCTATTAACTCAGAAGGGCTCTGTTCCTCTTGGCTGATATCTGCAGCCTCTTCAGCATTACCAGTATGTCTACTTTGATGTAATCTAGAGATTTCATTGTGTGTTCAACGTTTTATACCAAGATCAGTGAAGAAAATAGCAAAGATGATTGATTCTGGAACTCATCTTGGGTACTTAGGAGTTCCACCCTGTTCGTTTTCCTGTGGGAAAACCACTGGTTTTCCTCACATACGTATCTCCAGTGGCCGCTGTGGTAGCTCCAATGGCACAGTCTAATGCAGGCTTGAAGTTCACCATGATATTCATCTTGATGAACTAAATGCTGAGTTCTACATTATCATGTTCGCTTGACTTAAACACACGTAGATCTTCCACTCATTCAACTAGATGGCATCAGCTCTCCAAAATACTTGGAGAGCTGTGGTAGATCTGACCAACCTACTATTTCTTGGGGGTTTTTATTTTTCAAATATAGGTAATATTGTAGGGAACACGAGGACTAGAATATGGCATAGTTGACACATTGGCAGGTCTGAATGTGACAAGCAACGACTGTTTGTCATCTGTGGGAATGATTCACCAAGGAGCTAAAGAAGACACTGTAATGAAGTGGGAGTATTAGGGAGAAGAAGTTTCCAATGCACTAGCTAGTTCCTGAAAGAGGCTTGCATCCTGGGAAGATGGGCACCTTGAGTGTGACCTAAAGCAAGCAGCCCTTTCATTCAGAAGCCTGTCAATAGCTACACAAGCATGATACCAGGCTGTGGGCTCTCCATGGGAGAGAGGAAGGAGGAGAGAAAAAAATCCTTTTTCGATGCTATCCTTTGTTGGTTTTTTTTATGCAGCTCTTTACTGTAAAATTTTTGCACTCTATTTTTTCCACAGTTAATCAATGATTTGCTACATGGCATCATATCGAATGCTTTAGTGAAATCCAGATAAATTAGATATACTCCATTTCCTTCATCTAGAAAATCACTTATCTTATCAAATAGAGCTATTAGATTAGTCTAACATGATTTGCTAAAGTTTTGCATTTTATCTCATTTTCCAGTCATTTCCATGTCTTTAATTCTTTCCTTTAAAATTTGTTCTAAAGCAATGTGTATGGCTTAGGTCAGACTAAATAGTTTGACTGGGTGGCTTTTGTTTCTTCTCATTTAAAGTGATTATACTTTCTGTTCTCTAATACAAGAAGTAACATGCCCAATTGGATAGCTGTATTTAAAAACTCCTGGCTTGTTATTTTATAGTTTTGGGATAGGGATCATCTCCCTCTCTTTTGGACCCCACAAGTTCATTAAAATATGGACATTGCTTTCTTTTGAGCTGTGGAGATGTACATTTTCATAGACACATTCCTGTTAGTCAGTTCAATCTGCTGCCTTGGATCATCATCAGTGTCACTACAAACTGACTGCTCTTGTCTCTGTGATCTCTTTTGTTTATAGCACTTAAGAATCTCTGGCTTTTAAATTTATTTTATTTTCTTTGGAAGGTCCTTTGAGCTTAAGTTTTGGCAACTTTACTTTCGTATTTATTTATTTTTCTAATTCTGAAAGCCACCGCTTTCTTCGCTGAGCAACTCTGTGGTTTTAACCTCCTAATATAGTCTATAATAGCATAGATAATTATGTAGTCTGTCTAGTAGGTCTCCCCTTGTATATTTTTAACCTTGCAGATGCTAATTTAAAAAAAATAAATATATTGTTATTTTAATACCTTACCTTAGAGAATTTCCAAGTGTTGTTCCTGGCTGATTCCAGCCCATCATACTGATTACACAATCTGATTTCCTTCACCTGATCAGATTTTGTTCTTTTGAAATCAAGAATCTGATTTACAGGCTTATTTTTAGTTGCCCTTGTGTTAATTTGAGTCAACTCATGATCACTCAATCAAAAAATGTGAACTACAATTAACTGTTCTATGATGTTTTTATTACTTACCCAAAGCAAAGCTAAAATAGCATTATTTTTTTTTTTGTTTCATCTGGAAAAATCTTCTGTGAATATTCGAGGAAGCTGATATCTACCTATACTCATTATGTTCAGTTCTAACATGAATAAAAGAAGGTGTTATAACAGTGTGCAAAATAATGGCATGGAGAATTAAAAATAAGACAAGGAAATATTCAAAACTCAATTGCACCGGTTCTCCAGAGTAAAGTAAGATCGAAGAAACTATCTTGGAAGAAGCAGGAATCAAAATACATGAAAAATTAATCTTAGTTACTGAGACACAAACCAGGAGTTAAGTGATGGATGTAACTAGGCCAGCGTGCTACCTTCCCTTTGCCGAAGTGTAATTTCACAACTGATTTCTTGCATGTTTTTCTGATTCATGCAGCTCTGACTGCTCCTTGGTTATGATGAAATGTATTTTTCAGCATGTATCCAGGTCTCACTTTTCATACCATTTTATTGTTCATGTGAAAGATTGATGTTAACAAAAATGGCAATTTATATTCCCATTCTCTTTGGTGAGCCTCTGTTGCAGCTTACCCAAAGTCAATGAATTATTTTTTTTAAAAAGCACTGCTGCCCTTTGAGAGATTATAAAATTGTTCTATCCTGCTGTCATCTTTAAATAAAGAGCCTAGGCGATACCCAAACAAGACACTACAGTAAATCTCTTTTCAAAAAGTGGTTTCACTAAAGTTTCCCAAATCAGATTTTTAATTTGACAGCTTATCAGGTCTTTCTGTCAGATAATGCTATATAATAATGCTCCTCTAAGTCTGCAGGCAGGGGTTTTTTTTTTTCCCTTTATTTTTCATCTTGGATATCCTGATGAAATACAAAGGCTCATCCCTTCTTAGGCTTGATAGATCCTGTAATTAAATTCAGATCTTGATAAAATGTGTGGCACAGTTGTCATTACTTGATCACAGAAGGTATAACACCTTTCAGTTAAATACAGCAAGGTGGCATAATAGCAGGAGAAAGAAAATGTCAAATGAGTGGTGATTCAGAAAAAGGTGTTCTAAAATAATGAAAGAGACAGATACCTGCTCTTTCTGTGTCTTGTGGCAGAGGATGGGCACCTGCTTACCATAATTAGGCACAGAGTGATATGGAGATGGAAGGAGACCACAAGCTGTATGGGTTCAAGTTAGAGGAAGAAAGTGGAAATGAAAACAGATCTCAGAATGAGGCATGGCAAATCTGTTCCAGCTGGTCCCTTTTGCTTCTTCAGGAAGGCCATTATCTATTCACAGTCCCCCAAAGTCAGATCACAAAAGATGAAATATTGCCAATACTTTGAGATTCTTTTAGAAACTTTTATTTGTCTTGGCATAGGTTTTCTGTGTAACCTGCAGTATCACAATTTATCCAATCTAGTAGGATAAGTTAAAAATGGAGGAATAATATGCTTTTGGTTAAGAAGAGAACAATTCTGTAAGATTCTTTACCAAGGAATTTTAGGTACTTAGTTTCCTTAACAATATAATGCTGGTATCTCTGATAGGATCAGTGACTTAAAAGATACTTTTCATTCTCCTTTTCTTTCCCTGTGGCAGGACCATGTTGTCAATACAAAGCTTTGAACACCAGATTCCTTTATTTCTCCTTCCTTTCAGCCTCCAGTGGGTTCATAACTATCTCATTACACGGGACTTTATATAACGTGTCACTCACTAAGCCAAACCTATAACTGAATCCCCTCAGTAAAATGACTTTTGTGTCACGCTTAGGCCGGTGTGTTTGTGACGGTGCCCCTTACTTGATGTGCATACACATGTGTTTGCTCTAAGGCTGATATTAAAGCTCCCAGGGGCTGGTAGAGCTGCAAGATCAGAGTATGACAGTGTACTTGTGCTGTGTGCTCCTTCTGCGGTGCAGTTTGTTTCCATTAGCTTCTGGGGCAACCCTGAAGCCAGTCTGAAATGGGAGCCTTTCTCAGGACAGAACAAATCAATGCAGCGTTGAGCCTTCCAACCAGACAATCTATCATATGGAAAACAAAATTAATTTCTCTGCAGTGCTTTTGTGTTTTAGGTGCTCTTGGAAGACGAGGTATTTTTTTATTTGGGGCACACTTGTGCATGTGTCCCCAATATTTTACTGGTGTCGTGAGGTGTGACAGCAGAATAGTACTTTATGTCTTCAGGATAAGAACTTCCATTAAACTAACTAATTCAGAAACAGTCACTATAATTCATACTGCAGCAGGGAAAACAGCACCCTGCTCTGTCCTAGATATATTTTCCAGACACCAAACTGCATTAAGCAGGTATCCAGAAGGACACAAATCACTGCTGTCTGGCACGTGTGAGTATGTACATTCTTTAGGCTCTGTGTTTCCCCTTTGTACCATGTGAACACGGGAGAGAAGCTGTACACCCATCTCTTCAACTTGTGGTGTGATTAGCTTTCTTCAGTCTTAACCCCTGTTGGTTAAAAAAAAGAAAACGTCTTGCAACTGCAGCATCCACACTGTCCAAATAACTTCAATACTTTGAGTTTAAGATTAATGGCACTTTGTTTGCAACCAATTCTACAGGACTGTTGTATTATATCATACATTTAAAATTAAGTTCAGAGTGTTCCAGGAGTGTTTAAAGGGCTACCTTGACCCTAGCAAGGTATAATTAAGCCAGAGGATCTTTTTTTTTCCCAGTCTATCCTACCTGTCAGAAAAAAAACCCAACAACTTTGTATGGTTTATATAACCTAGAACCCTTATGAGCTTCACAAGGGTCAGATTTTGTAGTATATACCATTTCAAATAAATTTGAAGAGCAAATTGCATATCTCTCAGTGAATCAGAAGCATGAAACATTGTAGAGGGCATCCTGATTTCAATCCTTTATGTGCAGAAGTTAGCTGAATTAAAGGCAGTGAAATTAGGCTTTTACAAATTGGTTTAATTGAGATGTGAATGGATTATTTTCCTCACTGGACTATTTCTGAGGAGTTAAATGGTTTTTTCTGTTGCAGCATCAGGTTTAGTGGACATTAAGAAATGAATGAAACACAATATTGTCACAGTTAAGTATATTTAAAGACAGATTTGATATTCCTGTTTTACAGAACTGAGGGGCATTAATAGAGCACTGGTTTAAAATTTTACAATTATGGTTGCACAATAGGGAGATAAGAATAAATATGCCCTTTTCAAAAGAACAAATGGTGCTAAAAATGTAACCGTAGCTGGGTGTAGGGGTAAACCTTGAAAGTAAGCTCTCCTTTTCAGAGCATGGCAATTGCCTCATGGTAATTTTCAACCAAAGGATTCTTGAGCATCTCACTTTAGGGTCCTAGTCCTGTAGTTCTCTCCCATGCAAATTTATGTGTGTTTTTGTCTGAACTAAAATACATATTCCAACTGCAGACAGCGCTATGGCTGCACTGTCAGTTCCAAAAAGCTGTGGTAGGATATGGTACACACGGAGGATTTGGACAGAGAAGTTTCAGGCTCAGTTTCAGGGTTCCTCCTCCCCTTTTTAATTTCTCTGGTGCTCATAGGTATCCTGTGTGTAAAAATTCATCCTTTAAGAGCCAAATTACAATCCGTAGAGAAGCAGCACTGCAGTGTGGCAATGACTTTGGGGAGCCTGCATATGACAGCCGCACCTCTCATTGTCAGTCCAGAAGCTGATGGATAATCTTCATAAAAGTGATGAGCGGTGAATATAGTTAATTTTTCATTAGTCACCTTGAGCTAATAAGCTCAGTATTGCGTACAACTGATGGTCCTCAGCAGGGAGCATTCACTGGCCAGAAACACATGCCCTGGGGTTCTCTACTGGGCTCAAAATACCTAACACTTTTATAAGAGGCACTGAACTCTGCATAAAGTCATTGCTGATGGTGTGTGACTGTTATAAAGACAAGAAAAGTGGTAAATAATGGAGAGAACGGGGCAAACACAACGTGTTGATGTGATTGATTGGGAAGCCAGGAGGACCTGAAGAAAGTTGCAGGAGTCTAAGGCAAAGGAGGAAAGGTTATGGCAATTTAGACAATGTCCTGAGAAAGTATAATTCCAGTAAGACACTTCTGGGGGTCTCATCTTCCAGATTGCTCTGTATGAAATATGATGTGATGCTGTGACAAAGGAGTTCATGGAAATCACTTTGTAGGAACAAAAGGCTAAAATGTTAAGAAATGGGGAGGATTTTAGTGCCCTTTACAGCACTCTGAAACCAGCTCTGGAACAGGTATCAAACTCTGTACCTGGGGTCTGTGATTCCGTGGAAAACAAATTGGTGCATGTGTAACAAGATCCCCAAAGAAGCACTATTTCAAGTGATTTATAGTATCAAAAAGGAAAACTACACAGTGACTTGAGTACAGTTTAAGTGCTTTCAGGAGGAGAAAACAATAGATGCTTACAGTGCTCTTTAGCTGTTCCTGGAAAGCTGTAACCAAAACTAAGAAATACAAGGAAAATATTGAGCACATAATTTCAACAGTGAGCCTTGGAATTCACTGCTGACAGATTTTCCTCTATGGTGTGTCATCACATTAGGAGAAGATATTTTCCTGGAAGTCCTGTTTGAGCTTGTTACTGTTGAGCTTCGGTTGTGAATTAACCAAATAATAGTTTTATGGCTGAATACAGGATCTAGTGGGTCAACGGTCATATCCTCTGACGTGCAGATCAGATTACACCTACATCTTTATTAAGAGTGTATTATCAATATAAGAATAATGCTCTGGTAGCAATGTGTTCATAATGCAGATATAACTACAACTTTCCAGGAATTAACCAAGTCAGACCAGAAGAAATAATGTTTCCAGGTATAATTTCTATATCCAGAAACATTACTGTGCTAAACAGCAGCTATACAATGCCTTAAGCATCTCAGTTCCATTGCATTAAACTGAGAATGTACTTGCAAAAGAGCAAAAAAAAGAATACTGAAAATATTACTCTAATCATAATGTATCATTTATCTTCATCTTTCTTAGCTTCATATATTTATACATCCATAAATCCTGGTAGCCAGGAAGATGATTCTTAGCTACTCACGTATCCATTCTAACTGATGACTCCCAGTTTGTTCCATGCAATTTTTCCAGTAGCTGACTTTACTTAAAGAGCATTCTACAGAGTAAGCCTGTGTACAGCTTTTCCAGCTGAGCTGGAGAGATGAGCCACATTGCAAGAGTGTGTCAAAATAATCTGCTGCCTGTAGACTTCCCTTGTCTGTCATTGCTCTGTGGATGTGAGTACCATGGGTGTTCTGTGCAGAAAACAAAATGGGATGTTGCTCTAATCTGTGTCAGAGTCGTGTTTTAGTCTTGTACTATATTGATGGTAACAATCCGTCCTGGCAGTTAGACATATATTAATGTTAATTGAATATACCTCAGCCATGAAAATGTGTAAGTTTAGTGTTCTACTTTAGAAGCAAGTGGCAAATCTGTGCACGTATTAAGAAAAGCAGGGACGGTAGGCAGTTTCCTTTTCCCACCTAATCTACTGATTCCATGCCAGTACTGGACTGACGTAGTCCTTCTGCCTGAAGTCCTTGTAATGGTTTGGTTCAGGCCTCTTCCTGGCAACCAGGTTGAAACTAAGGAAGTGCCCATATCCCAGTATTCCATTCTATTCTTTACCAAAGCAGAAATATTAATAGAAAGGGGAGGAAGTTGAGAGTTTAAATCCCTTCCGGCGTTGTTGGAGAAGGACAACCTCCTGTGGCCGGGCTCCTGGTGTGGGCCTGTGGGCCTTGAGAGGCTGTTATTTTCCAATTCGAACATGTCCACCTTCCCCTTCTTGTGTCCAGTTCTGGGCCCCTCAGTTCAGGAAGGATATTGAGGTGCTGGAGCAGGTCCAGAGAAGAGCAACCAGGCTGGTGAAGGGACTTGAGCACAAGCCCTATGAGGAGAGGCTGAGGGAGCTGGGGTTGTTTAGCCTGGAGAAGAGAAGGCTCAGGGGAGACCTCATCGCTCTCTACAACTATCTGAAAGGAGGTTGTAGCCAGGTGGGGGTTGGTCTCTTCTCCCCGGCAACCAGCAGTAAGACAAGAGGGCATGGCCTTAAGCTGTGCCAGGGGAGGTTTAGGGTAGATATTAGAAAGAAATTTTCTACAGAGAGAGTAATCAGCCATTGGAATGGGCTGCCCAGGGAAGTGGTGGATTCTCCATCCCTGGAGGTTTTCAAGATGAGGCTGGATGTGGCACTTAGTGCCATAGTCTGGTAACTGCGGTGGTGTTGGATCAAGGGTTGGACTTGATGATCTCAGAGGTCCTTTCCAACTCGTCTGATTCTATGATTCTGTGATTCTATCATAAGTGTAAATATATATATATATATATTGTTTTGGGGTTTGTTTTTTCAGTTTTCTAATAGTTTCTTGTGCTTCCCTTGCCTTCCCTATGTTCACATGGTGAGGGGGAGAGCTGCCACTGTGGGTTTGGGCGCTTGGTTGGTAGCCAGGTCCAAACCACCACAGTCCTGAATTTTTATCCTGAAATGTACTTATTAAACTGGAATGCATTAATATTTTATTAGTAAGTCATCTGCATGTTTTAGCTGTTATTGTATTATCTGCTTAGAAATAGATGCTTATTTAATACTTCACCTTTCCCAGTACCATCATTTAGAAATAAAAATAATTTAAATAGCATATTACATTATCTTTTAATAATGCATTAGCACTTCATGTTAGAGAAGTTACAAGAGTTCATAAAGCTGGAAAGATGATAATATCCTTATTTAATTTCAACATAGTGGGTTTCAGTATGTTTTTAAAAGGTCAAGTGGTTTCCTGAGAAAAAAGTAGATATGTAAAGTGTGCTAGCAGAGCTATTTTCTTTCAAAAGTTGTTCTTTTTCCCATTTAACATTTCACAAGTGTTTCAAAGTCTACTTTTTGGATATTGCATCAGCAAATGGATTGTTGTAAAATAAAATTAAAAATTAAATATATTGGCAGTTGACTAGTGATTACATATTTCTTTGCAAATTCATATATGCTTAAATAGTTTAATATTGATTGTTTCTTCATTCTGGTGTTTCAACTTGGATTTACTGTGAAAATCAGGCCAATAAATCTAGGCCTAAAGGAAAGTTAGCTGCCAGCTTTGCACTGCCCATCCAAAATGTGCCTTGTTAACTTTAAAACAAAGCAGCTCCTCATACGAAAGTGTGTTCTGGGAAAGAGCTTAAAGAATTGGGATATCTCGATTTAGCTGGTGCAGGTCAGATCCATATGTGTTAGGTATGGCACTGGAGTCGGTGGCTTTCTCTTCCAGTTGCCCAAGGCTACCTTGACACCAGCTGAAAACATCCAAGAAGAGGCCTGTAGCTTCAAAGACATCTTCAGGTCATGATTTAATAAGGCACTCAAGAATTGCTTCTGTGGTCAGTGTGCCTTTAAGGACTTCTGCAGAATAGGATTCACTGAAATGGACTTTACATGGGAGTGGTTTTGGACAACACTGAGAGCCTTTCCCCCACATACTCCCCCTTTACTCAGCAGTGGGTCTTTCTCACATTTCTAGACAGAGAATATGAGGAGTCATACAGCACAGAATTCACAAAAGTCATAAATGTGTTAGTGTAACTATATTTTCCCTTCTTTGGGAACTTCCTAAATCATACCAGAAGGGAACTATAGAAGAGTTTTGAACATAGAAATCCAGAGCATTTGAGCAACCACATAACCAATTTGAGCAGTTTTCAATTCTCTTCAAAATCATAATTTCAAAACAAAATCTAATGTTTCACAACATTTCTCAGTATTCGAAATTATACTGCACAAAAAAATGAAGTAAAACATAATGACAAGGGGAAAATATTTAGCTAATTGGAAATGCTTTGCAGATTTAAAAAAATGAGCTGCATTTCTTAAAACGTAGTGTAATGCTACATAACACAGATTAATTTAAAGGGGAAATATTAGTGAAACTTTTTTTTTTAATTTATAAATAGTGAATCAGTTTATTTCAACTTCTAAGAGAAAAAGTTAAATCACTCTTGGAAATGTACCCACAGCCATTATGCTATTGCATGGTGGACTGCTTGTTATAGTTCTTCAGTCCTTAAGCACTCCTCTGCTTTTATCTCAGTGAGCATCTGTTTCTAATATTTACAGCTTCTGTTTCTATGTCTTGCCAAAAGCATTAAAAAAACCCCTATATGTACAAGTTTAAACCTTTCCATTTGAAATAGATTATTCTTTTATAGTAAAATGTCTGCAAGGCTTAAATACACAAATTGAAATGCCACTTTTAGACAGAATTGAATGTCTGGAGCTTGCTGTGGCCGAGGGCTACTTTTTTTGGTTTTTTTTCTTTTTTGGCTGCACTGCTGACATAGAACAGATTTTTATCTCTTAAATGCTATTTTCTATCTGTATGGGCACCTTTGGTTTCTTCTGTTTGGCAAAGGCTTGTCTAAATAATGACCTCAGTTTTGTTTCCATTGGCTTGTGTGTAATTGTGCTTGTCCCTAGGAGAGCGAGGTGACACAGCCTGGGTAGATGCAGTGAGTGTGCCAAAGTACCTGCATGGTCCAGGACTTTAGGACATAGCAGGAGTTAACTCCAGCATTTTCGTGCTTTGTGAAAGAACATGAAACTCAACATTTTTAAAATTTACACTTGCAGTCAAGTTAGTTTGTGTGCTGTTGATGAGGGTTGATGCTGACTGCTTTGGATTTCTTACATTTTTTGTGAATCTGGTCATGTAATGAGCATGACATTATCTTCACTGCACCTGCATTGCTTTTGAACAGTCTGCTAGAGCTGCCCAGTTGCAGTAGCTTTGGTGATCACAACTGAAGGCCAATACTCTATTTTCTCTTATAAACCACATAACCAAGAGCAGAATTGAACCCCAGAAGATTTTTTTAAATTGTTTCAGATAACTTTTCATGTTGCAAAATGTCCACAAATAACATAAGGGAAAAATAGATAGATTTTCCCAAAGCCTTTCACTGATTCCAATAAAATGCAATGATATGAGAAATGACCTTTTGACAGTTTGTCCTATTCCGACATCAGAACTTACAGGGTGATTAAACTTAATTGGAAGGCTTACCACACAGTTAATAACACCTTTCTTATAGATGACTTCTACCTGAATACTGGATACTCATGGCATTACAGCCCAATAGGAATTTAAAATGAGAGCTGAGCACAGTGCTTCCCATTTGCCATTGTTCATTGATATAATGCATTATTTCTGTCAAGAGACATTCTATATAGCGCTTCTTTGCTAACATGAAATGAAGATCATCCAGATTGCTACCTGGGCAAAAGTCAGTAGAACACATTCAGTAGTTGCTATCTCAGATCTAGCTAATTTTAGATGCAGTAGGCTTGAAATATCATCCATTTTCCAGCTGTTGAAAATCTATTCAATAAGAAACTGCTTATAGTCAACTTCTGGCTAAATTTCTGTAGGAAAAGTAACCTTAAATGCTGTGACATTATGATTTAGAAACAGTTCAGAGTCCTTTTACCTTGGAGATCTGCAAAATGTCACTCTTGGAGTGATGTGGGGCATGGTACTGTACTTACAACAATTCATTTTTTATACTTTAATCTTCCTCTTTAATGATTTCTATCAATTTTCCTGCCTATTTTAGCAGCAGCCATATAATATTAGTTCCTTAAATACTGCACAGGCAGTACACAAAGGATCTTTTTAAAACTCCTGGTAACAAAATATGACCTTTAATTTATCAGACAAGTCTTATGTTTTCTTATCTGCTTCTTGTTGCTTTTCATCTTCTCTTGCTTGTTTTTGATACAACACACCAATTTCTCAAAGTAACTGATCCAGCACTGCACAAAATGAGGCAGATACTGCATTATAGTGAGGAAGTAAGAACCAGGAAGAGCATATTCTTCATTTAATTACTAATTAATCCAGTGCAAAATAATCAAACAAAACAGGGTAGAAAGTAGTTGATTTGAAGTGAAGGTTCAGCTCTCCCTGAGAGGTTAATGAGTTCTCAGGTTTTATCCTGTAGAAGGTTGTAAAACTATTACTTGATTTGTTTAGTATGCAAGCGTGAAACAAGGAGCTTACAGGTGAATATAAGATGTTTTGATACAGTTTGTAGGACAAGTGGAATGGGAATCAACTTACACATTCATCTTTCAACAAATGTGATAATTGTATTATTCTTTCAGGCAATCTGAGTTTTGCTTTGTTTTTAGCAGTGTTATAAGCCCCCAGTGATAGATTTTACTCTGCTGTCAGTCATTCTGGGAGAAAATAGTGTCTTTGGATGCTTAAAATTCATTATAAGGAATCTGGGAGTTCCTGTAGGGTGAAAAGGGTCACATTATATTATGGTCATTTAATATAAACTTGCCAGGCTTGATAACTTTGGAGTTTGGAGACGTTATACCTCATGGTGGTTTCTCTCTTCATAGGTTAAATTTTCTCAAAAAGGTAAGGCATTGAAGAGCTGCAGTCTTACTTATTTGCTACAGGTTCTTTCTGTAACTTAAGAGCTTCTTTGCACTTTTATCTCCTCACCAAGCTGATGGTAAGGTTTGTTCAAAATGTTCATACCCTGCGAATGTGTGCGTACCTTCCCTCTGAACACTGGAGGAGGCCCAAATCAGCCTTCTGGATATGTATCTCCTTGTACAGTGGTCTCTGAGGCTGACCCCTATATGCTCCTCTGTCTCTCCCAACACGTCATCTACACATCGTTACAAGCAGAGCTGACACCTTTTAGCAGCAGAAAAAGTCACGTGGCTTCATCTGATCCATCTAGAGTTCGTTCCTGGATCAAACACCAGATAGACAAATCTGTAAGCACTCGGCAAAAATACAGGTCAAGGCAGTGTCCCCCCCAAACGCAGTGATTTCCTGGGGTGAACCTGGACTTCTACTCTTCTACCCCATGCAACCAGTCTCAATCACACTATTGTGCATAGTAATAGTAATAGAAGATTCAAAACTTTGGTATGGGCCATTACTGACATTATTGCTAGCCTGGCCACATGAGATGGTATGTGGACTGTTTGCCCCTCTGTCACAGAGCTGCTGTGGCTCCCTCTCATGCCATGCAGGTGACACTTCAGTCAAGGTTCATCCCTAACTACATCTGGAGGAATTATATGGCTCTCTGTCTTCCTCTTGCAGTTATATTCAGAGTTTCTGATGTTCAGAAATTGCTGTGTCAAGATCATGATTAACAAAACTAGGGAGAAAGGGTAGTTTATAAATGGAGATAGACCTGGGTTTCGTAATTTTGTTATTTATTTCCCTAACAGATCACTGGGACTAACCATTTGAATTTGTATTCTGCTAAAGGGTTTATTTCAAAGAAAATATTCTCTAGTCTAGATTGTTCTTCACAGACTCTCAGTTTTCAACCTTCTTACTTATTCTCTTTCAAGGATGCTGCTATTTCACATCAATAACTGACACCTTTATTTCAGAGCACAAAATAGAATTACACTCCAGCCCTGACAATATAATAAATCAGTAGGGATAAAATACATATTAGTGAAGTTCACATAGTTGGTTTGTCCCAGCTGACCTATAGATATAAAGGTATGATTGAAGTGGGGTTTTTTTGACTGTTTCTTCTCAGTCGTGACACAAGATTTAGCAAAGGTTTGACCTTTGCTTCTCCTCTCTGCCTACCTTGATTCTTTGGAATTATTGTTATTCCCTTGAAGACTTTCTGCCTGTACAAAATTAACAGTCTGTTTTGACAAAATATTATCTATTTGGCAGAAGAATGAAACCATCTAGAGTTCAATCAGGTTGGACAATGTCATGGTACACATCCTGAGTGAATAATTTCTACCCAGCTTTTTTAATCAAAGAAATCTTAGCCATATAACCAAGAGTAACGCTGGATAGTCACCTAGCTGTCTACAATTAAAGGTTAGGCATATTGGTTGGTTTTTATGAATTACGGTTGAAAGGATCCCTTCCAGGGCACTTAATCTTTCAGATAGGTAACAGAAATAAAATCTCAAAGCCACAGGTTTATTTAGAGTATGAAAAAATTTATTAACCTTCCTGCAAGTGTTTTTACCGAAGAAGTTCCTTGTGGTTCACCATATTGGTGAAAAACAAGCATAAATAAAGAAAGGTAGAAAAACATGCACTGAATACTCCTGAGAAAAACAATCTGTGGTATTTATGATTTGCCTACTGGGGGAGAGATTATAAGATGAAGGAAATGCACAGTTTTACTGAATTCAGTGGGGCTATCTAGATTCATTGTAACTGAGTGTATGACCCAAACCAACTGTTTGAGAGGAAGCAATTATTGAAAAGATGTTTGTTTTTCACGATGTAGTAATAGGATGTTTGTTGCTTTTAATGTTGTTTCTGTTATTTTCAATGCTACATATAAATTTTTTTTAATGTAGTTGTAAAGTTACTTATGTGTCTACTACTTTCATCATTACTAAACTTATGTGTTCTCCTTGAAACTAAATCTGGATAAGTTCCACACCATTTCCCCCAGCCCTTCCATTTATATTATACACTAGAAGAATTTAAGCTAATGTAATAGTGTCAAATTGATATGCAGTTTTCCTCTGATGAGGAATGGGCTAATGTAATCAGCAATTATTTTTTGTGTGACCTTTACAAATCAAATTGTTATTTCCTTGCTTTTCATTTAAATTTTGCTCCCAGTGGTGAAAGGCTGCTGCAGTTAGTATAAAACATAATTTATTGATAGAATCACATTATAATAGGGTGCAATATTCTCAAAAAAAATACATACCGTGTGTTTTAATGAAATAATTCAAAGAAATGTATAAGCTGGCCAAGACTAAATTTGTGCTGCTAATTCACAGAGGAGTTTCCACGATTACCATAGAGATGTTCTGGAGCAGCTGGCAAGTAGTAAGAGTGGAGGCAGCAATAGACCCTGTCTCGGATAAATCCCATGTTGGTAATGGAATTACAGCTGAGAGGTGTAAGAGCATTAAGGATCCAGACTGGTGACTGCAGAGGGTCCCTCTACCAAATACACCTGATTTGCATGTGCTGGTTGAATAACAACATAGTTTAATGCCTTTCCAATATGCACAGTTGTGAACAGTGTTTCACTTTGACATAACTGTTCCTCCGAGTTCTAGAGAGCATTTGTTCGTGAAAGGCATCCAGTGAGTAACAGTGTGTGAGGTTGGTGAGTGAATGATGATGTATGTCTATCCATGGGACTTTTTCCCATTATGTTAATGGATTCCTTATTCCCACAAGCCTCTTCTGAACAACTTAGCCTTTTTCTTATAAACGAAATAGAATAATCTCACCCACTCCACCAATTTTAATTTTTTAAAATATAGATAACAAAAAAAAAAAAAAAAAGTACCCAACAGCAACTAAATCTTATGATTCATTTGTTTTAAATTAAGGAAACCTTTTGGAAATAGGACATTCTCTCACTTACTCAGTGACTCAACTGATAATGCCTCAATAAAAATTGTAGAAACATCATATTGAAAAGCTAAATGTGTTAAAAGTAACTCACTGTCAGAGAAAACAAATTATTAACTCACTGGTTTAAATGTACATATATATGCACATATTTTAATTGAAGATACAAATTCAGAACAGAAACATGGAGAATCATAACATTTATTTTTGTTCCTGTGTTGGTCATATGAAATTTCTTATGCTTTTACTTGCACTTCTTAAATTTCCACCTAGTCACAGGAAGTTTTTTATAAGAGAAGGAGCCAGGATGAAAGGAAGTAATTTTGAAGATCACAACAGGAAAAAAAAAATAAATTAAACTTTCTGTATTCTCACATCATCATAGTAGTTGTGTTCTGAAGTGTTTTACTCTAAATTTTCAGTTTCTTGGAGAAGTAGAAAAGGGTAAAGTTTCAGTAAAATATTGCTTTACAGACAATGTTTCTGAAAGTTGGGAACAGAGGAAAAGGTACATATCAACAAAATGTATACATTATATATATATATATATACACATACACACAGACACACACACGTCCATGCACTTTTTAATACTGACATATGTAGAGAAGTTCACATAATATATTTAGCTAGAGAAGTTGTGGAACCAGCTTCTGTGGTTGTCCAAAGAAGTTTTGGATGCCCCAGCATTGGAAGGGTTCAAGGTCAGGTTGAATGGGCTTTGAGCAACCTGATCTAGTGAAAGATGTCTTTACCTAGATGACCTTCAAATATCCCTTCCTTTATGATACTGTACTGGAAAGTGAATAGGAAAGAGCCATACTCTCAAAAGAAAATAGCTCTGCTTCTGGCATAGTTAATTATGTCCATGCTAAACCAAATGAGGGATGCATGAAACATGGCAAATAGCAGTTCCTGTCACTGCAGAATAAGAATCTGCATAAAACCACCACCATGGTTTTTGGCACAGAAGCTGTTTATTTTGCAATTTTGGGGGGCTATTGTACTGCAAGATTGTCACGGGCTTGTAATTGTCTGTCAAACTAGAACACTGATCTCCTAAACTTCTATAATAATTTCATTTGATGATTAGCAGTAGGATCCTTCTAGATCAAGAACACATCTTTCTGAACATTATGTGGGCTTACTGCATCGTGTGCTTACATTTCCACTGCAGGTACAGGACTTGGTTCATTGGTTGATTTGGTGGGTTTTGAAGTCAAAGACAATAATAATAAGATTGACCTTGGATTTGGACACAAATTATGAATGACTGTTTTTTACTCATCTGGCTCTTCTTCCCTCTCAGATTCTTTACTAATATGAACCAATACAATGAAAGAAAAAGGTTTTGTTGGTCTAAAACTCTACCACCACCAAAAACCTATACACTGAAGGAAGTCTTTATGTTTGCCATTCTCCTAAGTAGAAGACAAGGTTTTCTGAGGGATCACACTTATATCAAATGAAAGAACTATAATTAGAAATAAATATTTAAATTGTTTTGCTAATTATTCCTCGTCTGTTATTTCTCTGACCCTACCAGCATTATTTTATCTCACTGTTTTAGTTAAAGAAATCAAAGATCTCTGCACAGGCTGAAAGTAGATACGGTTTGCAAATATGACAAGTTTGCCCTTTGCATTGCCGAGTTCTGGTTAGTTCTTATTTACGAAACCTCACTACAGATGGCTTCTCGCTAAATTTTCAAGCACATCCATGTTTCAGAACCAGGCTACCTTTCAGAAGTCACTTTTGTCAAAGCCTTGGTGTTCCTTCAGGACATGGTGAATGAGTCCTAAGAGAACGTACAAACTGTGAATACCCTGGTCTGTTCTGTACCATGTATATGAATCTCCGGTTTTATTTAAATGAAGCAAAGAAGTGTGTATTTTTTTTTCTGCTTAGGAATAAGTACAGCAGGACTATTACTAGACAGCAGAAGTAAGTGTGCCTTAGATGGTGATTAACAGTTTTGTTCTTCTTCTTCTTTAAATGACTAACCTGGAGTGAGAGGTTGGATGTCTTTTGAAAACTTAAACCTGTTTCACCTGAACATGTTTAACTAGTTAATAAGAAACATCAAAAAAGACAAAACCCTGAGGTCAACTATCATTTTTTTGTAAAGCCATTCGATGATGTTTAAATTTGTTTTTTTGGGTCTGTCTATAACATAAGTTTAATAACCTAGCTCAAATGCAGATTTCTAATTTTCAATTAACATAGGAATAATTTTGTTTGCTAAAATAAAATAAATGAATGAATGAAAAGTCTGAACCATGAAATGTTCTAGGTAGCACTTTTTAAAATTCCAAATTTCAAAAAATCATGTGGCAACTGTATAGCTCAAGATTTAAGTATTAACTTTTAACCTTTGACCTTACAGATTTTAACCAATGAAATGTCTCTTTAAACTTTAAAGGAAACAATGATAACGAGCGCCTGGCGATTGCTAGACAGCGAATTCCATATCGACTTGGTCGAGTAGTTGATGAATGGCTACTCGACAAAGGTAAAAAACATTGATTAAAACTTCAAATAAAAAAATAATTTGAACATAACCAAGTAGTACTTCATTGTAACACTAATAAACATAAAAAATAAATTTCAGTAAAACTAAATTAAAACAAATTTTAAAAAGTAAAATATAGAGTAATATTTGCATACCTTGTATAATAATTTCTATACATTTCTAGAAGTACCAGCTGTTTAATAATCTTACCCTGTTAACTTAAGGTTAAAGGGACTGTTAAATATAATCCACTAACTCAATCTATGAAGGTACTCATAGCAAACATTAACCAAAAATTATAAATCATTCATAGATTATATTACATGTTCCAGCATCTAAATTATTAACTAAAAATATGTGTAGTTATGATATCTTCATTATGGTCCTGAAAAAAAAATTTGTTTAAACTGTAGGTATCTTAAATAGTGGGCAATATGAATTGCCAATCAAAATGAAGTCCCTTTAACGTTTGCAACTTTCTAAGGGGATTTTGGAACAAACACTAATTAAAACAGAACTTAAAGTTGTGTGCATGCTTTTTGTGAGCAGAAACCAATCTGCTAAAGTGACTATTCTATTTACTAAGAGTGGTACTGTTGCTGAGGATTTCTCTGTTTAATGGAAATGTGCCATGATTTCTCCATCGGTATGTGTATCATTTCTGAAGCCGCATTTACATCTATAATCTTTTATTTTAATTGATAGCCTTGCTGAAAGCCAATCAGACATCTATTTTTGAATCTGCCTCTGAGATACTCAGTGCGAACCATGTGTTTCTTCTCAGTGTGTATGTTGAAGGAAAATAAACATTTAAATATGAAAAGGAAACAATTAAAAATGTAAATATTCACTTATATAGAGATGTGACAGATCGCTGCATAAATTCCTTAAAATTTACTTGACCTAATGACTTGTTGGCATATATATAAACTTTGTGTGTATATACATATTTGTATATGTCTATACATACATAAACTCACATGTACATAAAGCTATAGGCTCTATGCTGCATTGCGTGGGGAACAAACAAACAAACAAACAAACAAAAACTTTTAAATGTTGGCAGACTTGAAGAAAAAGTTACCCTAAGGAATTAGAAACCTGGCATTCTTGAGACACACCAAAAGGTTAACACTGCTTTCAGGTAAAAGGGAGAGGGGTATCACACATAGTGCTAAACACGTTTGCAAGTATATTTGATTGGCCTTTTAGCAAAAAACATGTAAATCCCAAAATGTTGTAAATGAAGAAACACACAAATGATCTCAAAATTTATGCATTTCATGGACACCTCATTAAAAAGCAATGAATTATGAGTCAAATCCTTTTCTTATAGTTTATTGCTCTCATTTTTCACCCCATGACAATTTGTTATCACTCGTGTAGAGTATAGTGTTCACAGTCAACATATTTGCATGTATATAATATTATCTTCACAGGGCGTCAGCTCACAATCTTCAATAGCCAAGCAACCATAAAAATTGGAGGCAAGGAACGTGGCCACCCTTTCCAAGGCCAGCTCTCTGGTCTTTACTACAATGGCTTGAAAGTTCTGAATATGGCAGCAGAAAATGATGCCAACATCGTGATAGAAGGAAATGTGAGACTTGTTGGTGAAGTGCCTTCCTCTATGACAACCGAGTCCACAGCCACAGCGATGCAGTCTGAGATGTCCACGTCAGTCATGGAAACAACCACCACTTTGGCCACAAGCACTGCTAGAAGAGGAAAGGCCCCGACGAAAGAACCTATTGGTCAGGTTAGTCCACTTCCTCACCTTTTGCAAATATGTTCCCATCTTTGGCTTCCTATATCACTTTCACGCTGCGGATGAAATTGTTCCTATTCAAGAAATGCACGAATTACAATTAAAAGGTCTGTGCCATACATGGCTCATGGATCTGATCAGCATTTAGAGGGAAAGTAAGGACTTTGCTGTTCTTCTAAATTAGGTAAACTTACCAGTTCAGATTGTTCTTGTGCTGAGTTTTATTGCCCTGTCATCCATCTTCACAGTGCTGCATATTTTTAAATATTCTTTCTTCCTTTGATGGCTTATATCGATTACTTTCAGTGTAGGAATGCAGGATGTCTGGAATTAGAGATAATGAAATGATGACTTTATCCATGAGATAGAGAAAAGACACCCGGTTTAAGAGAGAAGAGGAAGGAGGTGTGAAGACAAAAAGTTGGAAAAGAGGGAACTGGCACTTTCTCTAAGTCCCACAATTAGTCATCTTCTATGGCAGAATTCCTCATAAGAAGCAGTGGCAGCAGAGGGAATTAAGAGCACTCTGCACCATGGGAGACTCAGGCTCCAAGTCAGAGGCTGTTGTTTACTGTTTGTTGAGCTCATTTGCATCTCATGAATTTAGTGATATATTTAGTTGCTTTCAGGTTTTGTCAGGATCTCTGTATGATATGTGGGGGAATTTAATTATTGGGAAAAGGAGGGGGAAAAACAGGTGAGTGAATTAAGTACCTTCATCTTGTGGATAACCTGAGTAAAATCATTCAGACATTGTGCTTTAAAAACATAAGACTTATAAAGGCATTTCTGTGGTGGAGAATATGCTTTTACATTTATTCTGTATTAAAAAGAGAAAAAAAAAACAAAAAACAAACTACAAAAAAAAAACAAACACCCCCCCCCAAAAAAACCTACACCAAAACAAAAGGTACAATTCTAAAAGCTTTTCTTATGTTCATTTGGTTCCCATGCTTGCTTGTGTGCCCACTGTGCCATCAAGCCATGACAGCTGCACTCCTGAGATCCAGAAGTAGGACAAGGAACACAGAAAGCATCATGATGTGATGAATGAGGTTAATTTTCTCAAGAATGAAGGAGAACATGCTGATTAGACTCATAGGCTGAGGTCAAGTTGCTTGTTTTCTGTGTAAAAATTCAAACCACGGACTGAATTCGATGGGGGCATCAAACTTGGCACTTCAGCTTTTCTGTCTGTAGTATCTTTGTATGCTTTATACTATAGACCAAAAACTACAGTGAAATAAAAGTAAAAATTTTTATTTAACAAACAGAAGCAGTAAATTTAGGTTAAAAGTGACCTTTTGAAAAAAATCACTTTGACTTGCAGGTTGCAGGTTTTTTAATGATTATTGTAATAAGCTACAGTGTTTTTATTAAATAGGCAATATATTTTCTTTGTTATTAATCCAGTTTTAAATAATGTATCACACTGTATTATTCAGTTAGTCTGATCTCAGTATTTTGCAGCAGCAAAATCTAAGACTTCATCAGATTTACCAAGAGGAAGATCTGCATCTAAAAGTGCAAGACACCCTCACAGTGTGGAAGAATTTGGGCTAAATTAATGTTACTAAATTAAAATTAGACTAAGTTAAACTGTTCTATCAGTTCACAGCATAGTTTTGGCCTCTGCCACTCTCTCAGGTAAATCCCGAGCACAATTTGGCAAGTAGAATGTCACAGAGACCATTCCCATCTGGCACCTTGCATGATTTATAGGCAGTGAGAGTTTACTGGTATAGTTGCTTTGCCAGTTGGCCTCAATTTCTGGGAGTATTCCCCAGTATGATTTTACACACTGTTTGCATGTTTGGCACTAAGATTTTACTTTTTGAGGTGTTCCAATGGCTTATTTTTGGAAGAAAATTTTCTTAAGCTAACAACTGTGGTGAGGTGTAAATTTTTCTGAAGAGGGGGAAGAGTCAGTTAGGCAAAATGATCTTCCAAAGATGCATTGTTTCTAGACTGTGGTACCTAAAATAAGATGTGGCCCTTATCAACTCTATCAGAGCATGTACTCAGTTTTTTAGAGCACCTTGCTGCCACTGGAGCTTAGTGACCTCAATGCAGCTGTGCCATTTGCTTTTCCCTTTCTGGCTGTAGTGGCTGTATCAAGATACCATGAGCATTTACTCTGTGATATTCCACCATCATGAGCTTCCAGCAGGCTCCAGGAGCATCCAGAGGTGCACAGCAACTCACCAAAACGTGTTCTGAAGGTGAAGGTTTTGATCAGCCTGGCTGGCACAAGTCCTTCATGTAGCCCATGGGAAACTCTGTATCTGTGAGCCTGGAATCAACATTTCTGAGGAAAGCATTTGATAGTAACATCGCTACAGCACGTGGCATCCTGAGTGTGTAACTGAGCCCTTCTTGACTTCAGCTATGCCTCAATGTCCTGCCTGGTAGAATCCCTGTTGTCATTATGACTGTACAATTAATTAGTCAGGGACTGTACTGGAACACAGTTTGCAGTCAGGCCTGTGATTTGATTTAAGGAGATTGATAACATCCCAAAGTCGGAGCTGAAAAACTATTCATGCTACAGAGACCTAGGAAGCTACTGAATCAAATTAAGGACATCATTTTTTCTCTTCATTAATGCCTGTTTTCTTATTCTACCTGCATGTAGTAATTTCTGAGCTAGTGACCCATAGGACTCCCACGGGTCTGTCCTGCAGGGTGCTGAGTATTCACTTTCCATCTTGGTGTCACTGGAGATGAAGGCCCTTACCATCTCATGAAAAATCTACTTCTAATTTCTTCCTTCCCTTTCTTTTTTGTCCTTTACTTTTTTTTCCCCCTGATTCTTACTTATATATAACCTCTGCAAGAGTGTCAACTACATTGACATAGTGCAGCCTCTGCAGGAGTGTCAATTACATTGGCATACTGTGATGCACAAGATGAAAAGTTACATTTCTAGCATTAATTAGGATACTGAAGAAAATATGCAGTTGAACAGCAATTGCTAATGAAAAAAACCTTACATTACTGCAAACCAGTGCCAGTTTGAAATAGAATACAGGCAAATGATCTAATCAGTCAGAGGTTGTTTGCTCCATTTGCTGAGGTATTGAATTCAATTAATATTACAATAGTTAAAGAAGATCATTGAAGTCTTTATTGATAGGAAATGTTCTTTTAAAAAAACTACAATGTGTAATTGATGGAGTGCCTGCTTCTCCACAGATATCTAACAATTGCAATATATGATCCAAGATATACATGGGACTTCCAGAAAGTATGTTGAATACTGTTGTGCATGATTTTAGACAAATGAGGTCTTAATACTTTTGAGAAAAAAAAGCTTTTTGTTAGCAACTCTGCTCTAAGTGAAGGCTTTCCCTGTTTGGATACTGTGTCATATTTTAACAATGACTATTTTGGTGATGACAGACATTTTAATTATAGCACTTGGGAATTCAAATTTTTCAAAGGGGGAAAAGGTACTCAAAGCTTATTGAATGTCAATGGTAGGTGAATGCTTCATTTTCCTTAGTGCCTTAAAATCCTCCCCTTTACCCCACCTTTGATTCTAATGGCATCTCGAGATGTCAGCCTTGATGCAAAGCACTGTGTAAACACATAGGAAGTGAAAGTCCCTGCCTCCAGTATCTTACAGGGTAAACGAAGGTATCAGGGAAGGAGGGGGAAAAAAAGAGGAAATCGGGAGGTGAGAGGAAGAGGGAAATAAAGAAAGCACTGTGCTATTTCAGTGTTAAAAAGCAACATGTGGATTTGCAGCCATTGTGGGAGGGACAGTGTGCTGTATGTGGGGGTTTTTTTCCAGGCTCTCCAGATAGCAGCCCCCCAGCTACAGCTGTCCTGAAGGATCACCACATGGCTTACAGTAGACTTTGGAGCAGGCAAGTTAAGGACTGGGCTGCCTGATCAGGCAGTTGGTGCAAAATTGGCACCAGTTGCGTGGTCAGTGAGAGGTTTTTTTCTGCTTCATTTCTCACTTTGCCATTGGCACTTGAGGGAAGCCATGTCCACTGGCATGGGAACAGAGGATTGCAGGAGAGGTCTTTTGTTTCCCCCACACTGCATGGGAGGAGATCCAAAATTTTACATACCTTTATGAGCATGAAAAAAAATCCCCCACCTCAAGTGTTGCAAGAACAGAACTTCTGTTAAGTGAAAATATGCAGCTTTATTTTTAACACTTTTTAAAAGTCTCATTTGCAAGTTTATGTATTCAGCCATGAAGGTGATAAACATCTTTTAAAACTGAAAATAAAGATTCACAATTGTAGAACTCCAGGAGCTGGAACGTAAAGCAAAACATCGAGTACTGCAAGGCTTGCAATAAAAATTGCGAGAGTTGGCAGAAGTCTGAAAGGCTTCAAAAGGACTTAGAGAATGGGTTTTGCTTGAATTAGGAAAGCCCAATCAGGCCTTTAGTATCTTTCTGGCACGGCTTTGTGAATCTGTATTAACTGGAAATCATAAATGAAGTGATAGTAAATCAAGAATAATATGCTCATTTCTCATCCCTTTCTAAGGATTTGATTATGACAGCCCATCCACAGAGCAGCCTCTGCTCTCATGCATTGGAAACTGTTTCTGAAAATTGTGTGCTAAATAGCTTTTTTATTTTCCATAAGGGATTCTGGCAATCCTCTTTGTTCTCATCAGAGTGAGTTCTTATCAATAACACTAAGCCACTTAACCAGCAATTGCAATATACTGTGAGATGATTACATGTTTTGGAACAATAGGCACTGATTTTTGGTCAAGCAGAATTAAATCAAAGAACTGAAATTTGGTCAGTTGCCTTGGAGGGCATCCATCAGGTGAAGGGTATGTTTCTTTACATGTATTGAAGCAGCATATTAAAATGGTACTCACTGTTGCGGGGACAATGACAGGCTTGGCTCAGTATCTTCACCTGCCACAGAAAAATAAGCATTTGAGAAAACAGGGGCCTTTTCCATGGGAAGAGTTACGTTTTAAGAATGGTAGTTGAATACATGACCTCTACACAGGATAGCAAAAGGAAACATATTTTATGGGGACATACTGATCATTAAATCAATGCAGTTAATAGGAGGATGAGTATTTTCCATCCATTTTGGTTTAAAATTATGTACTGCATGGTTTGCAATGTCCTGTTTCTGTGCACAGGCATTGTGTTCTTTCCATATATCTGCACTGCTTCCCCTTCTTTCTCTGGACAGTCACACCACCTAGACCAGAGTTCATTGGCCCCACTAGTTAACACTCTTCCCCAGGGGTTTGGTAAATCAGGAGGATTTGATGCAACAGATGCTCACTAGTGTAAAGTGAATATCATAGCTTAGTGCTCAGTGCCCATATGTGTTCATTAGGTGACAGATCCTGGGAAATTCAAGTGTTAAGGACAAATCTCATTTGCAGTAGGATCTCTGTGCAAGTATGTTAGTTGTGAAGTGCTCATGTTTCAATTGTAGATTGACAGAAATGCATGAGGCGCGTGCCATTTGTGTTTAAAATAGCACATTAACCATTTTTATTTTCTTGTGGTGATTTTTGATGATTTTTTTAATTATTTAAAAAAAATAGTTGTCAGCATAACTGAGACTCAAGTTCTCTAAAAAATTGACAACAGGATACAGCGAACGTTAAAATTCTCAATCTTTGTTTTAGTATTTGCTACCTGATCACATCTGACTTCCGTGTTCTCCTGCAAAATATTTGCATATTGAAATGGGCTCTTCAGCTGGAGTACTGAAGTTGTATAAATAGGGTGGCTTTAGAAAAGCAGCATTCAGCACACTTGCCTGTTGGATCGGCTCACTGGTTTGTTGTTTTCAAGTATGACTTATGTGATCGCATGGTTGTCTGTCTGTCTGTCCCTCTTAATAAATATGGAATCCCATGACCAATTCAACCAAATCTGGTTTTGGCCTAAAGATTTCAAGGACATTAAGCTTCCAGAGAAGCCAAATTGTGTCAGTTCTCATGCCTGTCCTGGTCTCCCATTGCATATTTTGGTTTCCCCCTGGTTTGTGTTCAAAAAGCAGATTAAAAAGAAAAAACAAATCTATGTGTGCTTAGAATTTAGAGGTTTTCAAAAATTCCTCAGACTCAGTGATGCTTCCATATTACGTCAACAGTTTTGAAAATGTAATCCTAGGACACTTACATGTATAGGGACTGCAACGCTGCCCTTAATGTGTAAGTTAGCTCCTTAAGAAATACAGGCTTTTGTGCATGTAGCCTTGCCACCAAGCTCCTAAATAATAGTGATTGTCGTTAGCTCTATAGCCTGCAGAGAATTTCACCTCTGTCACCAGAGTTTTGTGCCAAGCTCAGAGGATAAGACTTGCTGTTAGTTGTTGTTAGCATCTGTTGGAGAGGAGTGGTTCATACAGGCACTTTGCGGAACACTGGACCACCAAAGGCAAATCTTAACCAGTTGCTTGGAAAACTACAGGCACAAAAACAACTGGATCTGATCAGCAATGCTACTTCAGTTCTACTGCATGATACAGTCCAGAGAAGACTGGCTCCTGCTTTGTCTTTGGCTCTGCTGTGGATTAGCTTCAAGAGGCACCATAGGTTTCCAGCCCCTCAAAAATGAAGCCAAACCATGCAACTTCCTTTAAGCCATTGGGACATGTATAAAACCTTGAGCATGGCTTTGAAACCATCCCCTACAATATGCATGCACAGGGAAAAAAATGTTTGTAAGAAATGCTTGAAATTACAGCAGCGATAGTATCCAAGGATTGGTCAGACACTTGCATTAATTGTTGCTTAATTAGTTGCAAATAAGAGTTTCTTTTTAAGTTCCAATTTTGGAAAAAAAGGATCTGAAGCCACGTGCAACTTCTATTTTGTTGTTCTTTCATATTTAAATGATGGTGCTCTTTTATTACAATTTGTTTTATTATGGGGGGAGGGGGAATGGTTAATCCAGCTTAGTTTTATCCAGTCTCAGATTCTGACACATTACCATTTTTAAATATGGTGAACTTTAACTATCAAGTACAGCAAACATCCTCTTGGTACCAATACCTTTTCATAGCATGCTCCCTTTCTTTGTTCCTACTAAGTTGCTCATGTCATTTTGGGGCTGTAATATTTCTAGAACATCCCTTTGCATAACACAGTACATGAGCCAAGTCACACCCAAAGTTAGCCAGTGATTTGTTGTTGGAGAAATATTTCCCTCACATTCACAGCTCTTTTTTCCGGCCTCTTTCTTAGGAGCAGTCCTCTCATATGAAGCAGTGTTTGGTTCTCTCGTATGAGAGAGAGAACTCTCTGTCCACTGTTCCTCCTCAGTGCCTGCCAGCACACTAAACAAACATCATTACAACAGGATTACACGGAAATGGGATTGTTTCACCCAGCTGGAACAAGAGGCTGTTGCAGAGGTGGTGACCCATAACCATGCAGTCATATAGCTTTAATGCACTTTTCTGCGTGTGGGATGGCTGAAAAGGGCTGGGTGTTGCAGTCACTACTGATTCTCAGTAGCCTTGCGGGATAGAAATCCTTGTATTCTGTCTGAGTGTTGCTGTTCTGCCATGAGAAGAAAGCGATAGTCGTTCAGTCCCCTTATCACTCCCTGGAGCCGTGGTAAGCCTGAAGATCTTGTTCACTGTTTCTTTTGGTGGATTTCTATGATTGAAGTGCTATATGTTTTACAAACTTGGCTCACACAATTTCCTTTCAGAAAGCACGAATTAATACATTCTGTTTCTTTTGTGGATGATTCCTCAAAGCGGAGGGAAAGAAAGGCAGATTGACTTGGGGTGTGACTCTCCTCTCCCAGCAGGGAGAGCCCAAAGCAGGCACCCAGGTCTGGTAAAGCACAGCTTCAATGTGCTGCTACACTTGCAGCCCCCCAAGGTACTGCAGCAGTGTACGAGTCCTGCTGCTGCAGCCAACCACGATTGCAAGAGTTTCCGTGGCACACAGAGCTGGTGGGAAACGAATTCTCTTTCCTTAATCATGCTAATTGCTGCAGGTTGCAGTGTTCAACCTGCTTTTATGTATGGCTGGCAAGGACCCATCTGCAGCAGTCTGTTGTGTGGTGTTTTGTTGAACATCAAGCATGTATCAGAACTCTTCAAAATTGAGGTGATAAACCGTATTACGTACTGGAGGTTTCCTCTAAGCGTGATGCTGACAGTAATGTGTGAAGCCTTTCTTCTCACTTACTGTTGTTAAGACCAAAGCTTCCTTCCCAGGCATGCCTGCTTCATAGGCTGCAGATCATTTACTTTAATCAAAAAATTCTTGGGACTATTTTTGGTTAATAAATTTGTATGGAAGGTTTCTTCAAAAAACCTTTATTTTTTTTCCCTGTCGGTAGTACCAACATCCCATATCTGTCTTGAATAAATCAATAATTATTTTATGATTTCTTGATTTAATTTAATCTGTTAGCTAAATTTGTCTTTAAATATTTGTTTTCATTTAGTATTCAGCAGTTGATCTGAACAGCTGACACTTTTGTTTATATACTGGAATTACTTGAGAGTTAAATACTTTCTAATAGTTATGCCTCTGTACTCTTTACTTAGAAGATCTTCAGTTCTGTTACAAATAATTTTGCATCCAGGCAGTGTATTACATCTTTGCATGGTTTTTTTCTTTCTCTTAATGACTCTGTTGAAATGCCTCTTTTTTGCACTGTGGTTTTGCAAGCACACACACATATATAAATACACACACACACACTTACAAAAGCCAGATGAAGTTCTTTAGATTGGAATTTTTTTAGTGTGAAGGCAAACAGTAAGGTCTCCGAAGGGGTTTAAGGAAGAAACCTGGGAGACTTGCCAGTTTCTCCAGAGAAGGGGCATGCAGGGGCATCTGCAGTAAGAAAGTGAAGGACTGAAGCTGTTCCATGGATCTAACTACACCATTCTCTCCTAAAAATGCATAGAAACATGGACTGAGAAATAGGAACCGTTTCGTTAAAATCCAACTCCAGAGGATGGAATTTTGACCAATTGAACAGAAATCAAAGACATAGGTTTGTATTTTGACCTAGGGGAAAGGATACCATCTTCCTCAGTTCATCTCCATTAATAAATGAGTACTTCCCTGCTGTTAGGTGATGATGGGATGAAGATAAAATCCGTTAATGGCTTTGATGTATTCAGATATATCATTAAGGACTGTGTCTGTATCTAGAAACACAGTGGTGGAAGTACCAGGTTTTAGGAGAACACGCAGCAGGTCAATTAGAAGTAGTTCTGGAAAGAGAAGAAATTATGTGGGAGGAAGGCCAAATGAAGAGATTGCATGGTGCTGGACACACCCTCAGATCCTGGAAGAAAGAGGCTTTGCATGGGGAACAAAACATTTGAAGGTATAATGTGCTATACGATTTTGCTACATCTTTAAATCTAGCCAGGTATTAAATGTTTGGGACTTTATGGGTGGATTCTGTCGAGAAGAAAGACTGAAGAGGTTGACAGGGCTTTTTAAATGGCCAACAGCTTTCAAGAGGTTTTTCTCAGCTCCCAGCATAACACTATAAATATAGAGAACGCATTTATTCTGACATTTTCATGAACTAAAAAAAAAAAAAAAAAAGAGGATGAGGTAAGAATAAATGGCTTTAGACATATCTTAAATGACACTTGCATATTATTTTCAGGTTTTTAAAGCAGGGCATTAGTGTTTGTGCTGAGTAGACACTGTGATGGTGGTGGGAACAGCAAGAGTGACATTCTGATGTCCATGTAGCCATAGGTGACTCCACTGACTAATACATCACTTGCTTTTCTCTTCCTATCCAGATTCTCTTGTGATTTTCACAAATGTGCTGGTATTGATAAAGTCCTTCTGTCTATTTCAGGTCATATTTTGGGAAAATGAGTGTAGATCCTGTCTCCATGTTTCATCAGGCCACAAATTCCCTAAATTTAAGTGTCTGGGAGTTTTACCAAATGCTTTAGGAACATTCATCTAGACTGAATATGTTCAGTAAAGCTGATAATTCCTTACATTAATACTAAGACTTAGTTGCTTAATTCTAGGCTCCCAAAGGTATTGAATATGACAGTCTGAATACATTTTCTGTAGGTGGATGGACTTGCTAATTAACTGATTTAATCCATACCAAAGCATTATCAATGCCTTAATATATCATGCCAAAGTGTAGGATAGCAGTGATAGGTAGATGTGTGTTGCCTTCTAAAAATTAAAGTATTTGCATATGTATTTGAGTGTATAAACATAATTTTTAAATGATATTTTTGTGGGGATGTCCAGTTGCAACTAGGATAGCATAAACACCTAAAATATTTCCCTGATAATGCCATTGAGGTTTCCTCTCCCTGAGATAGATGATGATAGCTTGGATCACAGGAATAGGCTAAGAAATAATATTTTCTAAAGTGATCCAAACAACCATATTATAATTAAATGAGAGAGAAAGGCAATGGTAGTATTTTCCTTAAGAAATGACAGACATGGTTAAAAGCATATGCAGGAGAGGAAGGGTCAGGGTGAGATTACTGTTTCCTCCAAAGATTGATGAAAGAATCATTTTTGATGGCCTAAAATAAGTTTTCATTTTTTATCAGGAGCATACCAAGAACAAAAGAAAAGAAAATCTTCTGTTGAAATCTATTTCTATGTGATTTTTTTTTTTTTAAATCATTATTCTTTATTGTTGAGTTCAGGCAAATCTGAAAAAAAAAGATTCAAAATGAAAATTCAAACAAGACCAGTGTTTAAAAAATGTTTTGACTGTATTATATTAATCTAATTAGACACAAATATGTAAATGGCTGAGATCAGCCCAATGTTTTCAATCAATGTTTGAAAAGCTTTATAAATCTGTTGTGGCAGCGCCTCCTCTGCAATCTTAACTGACCTTAGTATTCAAGCTTTTGCAATAGTTTTTGTAGTGCTATGAGTCCCCATAGAGATAGAGACCATTATCTATGTTTTTAGTGTTATACAGGTAAGCCTCTATAGAAAATCCTGCAATTAATTTAATCCTACACTTGATTCAAATCTTCATATAATAAATATCTTTATATATTAAAAATAGCTATCAGCTTCCTTACTCTGTGAATAGATTGAAGTGCTTTGTTTTTCCATAAGAGGGAGATAACAGATGTCTGACATGATAATTCCACTGTATGGCAATTTAATTTTCTTTCTAGTGCAATATTAAAGTAATAATGATGAACACTGAACAACATTGCTAATCTTAGTAGGTGGAAGTTTCAGCAATATTGAAGAACCGACAAGGGTTGATTTTAATTTAGCATTGAACATCAGAAGAGGTGTATTGTGGTTTTCCCTCTGTAGTCCTGGGTTGATGTGATAAAATGAGCTGGATCACCTAACAAGACTTCACCACCTGTGAATTTCAGGATGCTTAAGGATGCGGTGAGCACAGTAGCCCTATTCAAGGGGTGCTAGTGAAGTTCATGGGGTAAATACTTCCTTTTCTGGTAAGACTGAGCAGGAGAGCTAATGCATTGCCTACATGTGTCTTTCACATCATTCCTTTCCATCAGCAATCCCTATAGACCTCTCAACATCAAAGCATACCTTTTCTCTTATGTCAAGTGTATCCCTTTATGCTGATGATACAAGAAAAGTCTTGGATGTGTCAGATGAGCTGTGAATTGTTGAAGGTTAGGAGGCTATATTCCAGGAAGGTATTAGCTTCTCCTTGCTGTATTCCCATGCTCTTCCCAAGGCATCTGCTATGAACCACTGTGAGGAAATAATACCAGGCTAGATGAACCTCCAAACTGACCAAGTACGGCCAGTTTTGTAACACAGCGTAGCTCTTTGGTTTTTTTGTTTTCTGCTTTTCTGGTGCTCATATTTTAAGCAATGATTGGACTTTAAGCACACAATTTCCACAGTATTACTTGCAAACTTTGCTCACGCTGTTCAGCTGACTAGCAAAACAAATCAAATGTCAGGTTTTCTTTTTGGCAAGGCAAGGTCATCAGTAAGAAACTGTACTCATATGACCTAAATAGATGGAACCAGGGAAAAAAAGAAAAAAAAAAAAAAAAAGGAAAAAAGAGAAATCTTAAAGGAAACGTATTCAGGTATTTCAGTCCAGTAACAAGGAAAGTCCATATGCGCATGGAAGAAAATAGGAATTTAGAGTAAAACTCATAGTTGGCATTCCCTTACCTCCTTCTTGATCAAAGAAGAGAAAAATGCAGTGGCATTGGTGGAAGTCACAGTGTCAACACAATTTGATTTACAAATGCTAACAGTAAGATATAACTGTAATGGTTTGTCGCCTGAGTATTGGCTGTAATAGTTAAAATTGCTTTATTTTCTTTCAGTAGTGTAAAAAGAAATTTTATAAAATTTATTGCTGGTGAATAAGGCATGTGAGATTTTTCACATGATACATGTGGGCCTCAGTATGCAGAAGAATCCTTATTCAAGATAGTGTTTAAATATATGTGTTTTCTTTAAACATATGATTAAGTAAATGCTGGAATCGGAAGGGATTTAAACATGCTTTTCAAGCCTTTTCTTGAAATTAGAAAGAATAATACCCGTTCTGGTGCCATCTTAACCTTTGTCTAAACTAAAGGTAAAATCTGAATCAGTTCTCATTCATTCTCTACAGCAGGAGAAGTGCTGTTTTCTTTCATTTTTCTAATCAAGATGTGACATGAGGTGTCATTCTGATATCTGACACAATTTTGTAACAAAAGTTTTAAATGAATGGTTTTATTTCCATCCAGGTAGAGCACCTGTGATCTACATTCTACAAAACCTCACCCACAGGTGATAAGGCATGTAAAGTGTTCTCTGATTTGCTTATTTTAAATAGCTCATTAATCATAAATGCCAGCATTCTCTTAATTGTGGTTCTTTGTGACCAGCAGAGCATTTACTAGTGATCTCCAGAGAAGATGGCTCATTACTTTGTCAGCTCTCCTCCATTTTTTCCACTTGCTGCACCACACTTCTGACAGCTAAAAATACATGAATAATTGACAGATTGTTTTCCTACATACTCTGCTGTCATATTTGCCACAAGAGCCTGTATTTAACTTCCTGTGGGAGGGAAGTGATCTGTGGGATCTTGAATAGAAGGTATTTAAGGGCTGAGAGGCCCTCTTTGTAAAGATGAAGTTTGGACAATGAAGACTTTTTGAGAAGTTAGGCAGGGTAAATTAATCTCCTTAGAATATCCCACAGTTATAACAGTTTTGGTGAAGCTTGAAACATTACAGGGTGCTAGCAAATAAAACATGAATGCACACAACCATAAATAAAAGCAGACCTCAGATCTGTCAATATTATGGCAAATTAGGCTATAATATAAATTTTAGTATAACCTTCCCCAGTACAAACTTTGATGATTCTTCCAGGTTCCCACCTCTGACTTTGATAAAGAAGAGCAGGGATAAATGTGGCTGGTTCTGCTACTGATGTCAGTCCTTTCTGTCAGGGCTGGCAGCAAAGCTCTGATTTATTGCTGGAAGCAGCAGGTTTTTCATCTGTGCTCTGGGAACTCGAGTGAAAGCACCCACTGAAAGCACAGAGGGCAACAAGCAGACGTTGCATGGAATAACTTGTAGCCACTGTTGGCCGAGAGGAAACTGCAAATAGTGGGCTAGAGAGGATGAATGTCTGTTGCAAATTCCCTGGGCCGTGCTGGCAAGTTTCTTAGTACTGTCAGACCTCCTACATTTTTGTTTCTTTGAGAGGAAGTGTTTCTCAAAGAAGAAGAATAAGCCATTAGTACAATTGAAAGCCAAATAGCTAATTCTTTTATTTATTTATTTATTTATTTATTTATTTATTTATTTATTTATTACTTACAAAGGAATATGCTCTGAGAATTGGATCAGAAATGAGTATATCCTGGCACCAGACATGGAGAGAAAGTAAAGGGTAACAGATCCTTAGCTTTGGCACATAAAGAACACTGTTTCATACATCAAGCCAAATTTTCAGTCACAGCCGTACAACTCTATTGACTTCAGTTACGGGCATCAATGTTGCTGAGAGGAGAATGTGAATTACAAAATTCTGATTTTTTTGCTGTGCATAAAAAGAAGAATGCAGGTGCTGTTGAGCTGAGAATTTCAAATGAAAAATGTGCAAAGTGACAGTGAACAACCTGGGTTTGCAGTTAAACCTGAACCACCAGCTACTCAGAAGCCAATATTGTGTGCTATGGCATCTGCAAATGATCAAAGACTTAGATCCGAAGTCAATGTTCATTTATACAAGACAAATTAAGAGCAGTAGATTTGTGCTGGGATAAGACTCACTTTTCCTGAATATTATCCTGTCATTTCAGGCAGTGCATTTAATTTACTGACTGATTTTCTGACTCAGATATTGTCAGCACTTGAACATTGCCTGAAATGATATGGGACTTGACAGTTGCCTCCACAGAGGCATCCAGTGCCATTTCAGATGCCCTGGCTTATCTGAGACTGGCAGAGGGGCTGCAGATGTGACACAGGGCTTGCAGGAGCCCTTCACCCTTCTGGAGGGGTGGGTAAAGGGCATCCAGCACTCCCTGGGGCACCGAAGGTGAGAACACCACTGGGAAGCCCTGCCCTAATCATTAAAAGAGCTTTTGTGGTAAGAAGAGAATCCTCCCTCCAAATTTTCTGTTATTTTACTCAAAGCAGTTTCATACTCCTAAGAAAGTAATGGCAGTAATACTGATATTTGACTTCCAACACATTCTTTCCAATCAGGGCGTCTCTGTGGCTTTTGCTAAGGAGATGGGATTGCTCTGCTTATTTTGCTGAGACACAGAAGCCAAAGTGACTAGTTCAAAATCAGCAATCCACAGAGACAGGGCATGGGAGAGCTTCTGAGGCCACCTTCATAGTTAAAAACTATGTTTGACGCAGGTGAGTTTCACCATATATAATAGGTCAGTAAATGGTTACAGATGTAACAGCATGGAGAGCCCTGAACTGCATTAATCAGGCTTGTCAGGTTTTTTTTAAATTATATAGCTGAACAGAAGAAACTATTTCAAGTTAAGCTGCAGTCCTAGTTTTCAAACAAACAGGTCTTTTTTATTCTCTCATATGAGGGGGGTAAAAAAGGTAATTGTATTTTGTATGGTGATAGAGAATTTGTGCTGGTTTCAACCAGCTGCTGAAATCAGTGATAACAGTCACTGGCCTCCCCCACTACTGCCGGATAAAGAGCTGCTGCTGAGTCTATTTCTCAAGCTTAAGCCAAATTGCTTTGAAGGCTTGTGAAATTCAATTTGCAAGAGAATGGAGGATCCTCTCCATGTAATTTCAAAATGTGAAAAATAGTAATTGCTTTTACTTCATTCAGAGTATCTGAGTAGGTAAAGAGGCCGCAGTCCTTTGGGTCCCATCCTCCTCTGCCACTGGAGTTGGGAAGAGGTTGAACCTACACCCGGCTGTGAGCGTTGCTGGACCCCACATCTATTTGTCAGGTCCATTTCTTTCGGCAGGTGGGCACATCTGCTCAGTGGCCAGCACTGTGCCTTCCTATCTGCTGAAGGCACCGTTTTGTATCTTGACAAATTACATGAGAAAGGGTTTCATTACAATAACTCTCTCTTTAATTGGCTGCATTTGTATTTGTGTCTTCAGCACGGAAGATAATCCTATATATGAATAGTCTGGCTTGATCTCAGATTTATAAGGTGTTTAGATTTCTTCCGTTCAGTAGAGAACATAAGTATTAGCGGATTTTTTACAAGCCTCCTGTTAGGACCTATCCTTGATCCTATGGCTGGCTTGTCTGCTGGTAATCTTTTTCCGTGCTTGAAGAGCTGACAAAAGCATCTGGGTCTCCCTGGCAGTAATTAGGACAAGCTAACTGCCTGCTGTGCAGGAAAGTAGCTCTGAGATTTGAGCAAATGCACATGCAAACTGCACACTGGCTACTGTGCCCATACCTTGTTTCATTTATACACAGGAAGCGCGGCATTCCACTGCATTTAACTGAGACTATTATCTCGTGGTTTGTTGTTTGTTTTTTTTTTTTAACTCAGAAGTTCTGCCAAACTCTGGTGTTACCTTAAGAACTCCAAGCTCAGAGTGAGGGTTTGGCTTTTTTTTTTTTCCCTTCTGTTGCACAGCTGTAAATCTAGAATTGCCTTTACAAATTAATCAAAAGCTTCAGTTTTCAAACACTGAACTTCAAAAAGCTAATGAAGGAAACTTTCTCTATCCAAAAAAACTTCATAAGACTTACAACAGCAATTCCTTAGTCAATCTCTTGATGTCAAGTCATTGGGTGGTAAGTATTGGTGAAGTTTCCTCCAAAGTGAAGCAAACATGCATAAACCCACAGGTGGAAAAAAGATGACTTCACGCTGCAATCTTGTAATTTTGTGTCCAGGAAGCCTACCTCCCCTAAAAGTCAATGAACAGGAACATGAGAAGGAACTGCTTATAACCTTACTAGCACTCGCAGCAGCCACTGTGCACTTACGCCTGTGGGGTTGAACAGCTTTGCTTACCACGGAGATGATCTGCAAGCTGAGATTATAAGTGGTGTGTTGTGAACGACCCAGCAAAAAGTTGTGGGAAGCAGCAGCTAATTCTGGAAATTTATCTATTTGGACTTGGAAGTGTGTGGGTTTGTGGTGTGTGTAAAGTTCTGTCTCTGTGACAGATGTTTACCGGTCTTGACACTTCTCTCTTTGATATCCATTACAGTGCAATTACAAGGGCTCTGTTCTACTCCTAAAAGCTAAAGCAGCATCTTCTGATTTACATGGTCAGAAATAGAAATCTGGCATTATAAAATTAGAGATTTTGTTTCCTGTAAATCACCTGAAGACTTTTCTTTAAATCTGTCTTATTCTGTGACTTCCTGATTACCAGATCAGCTTCTTGCATTGCTTCTCATGTTACAGCATGATGATGCTACAACATTTCTTTGATCTCTGCAAGAAGCAAAGTGTTCCCTCCCTCATCATAAGGGGGACAGTATCAGTGTTCCACCACAGACTGAGAGCAGATGCTGCTAAGTCCTGCAGTTATTTCTCTATCTCTTTTCGGAGGTAATTATCAACAAATCTTGATTTTTCTTTTCTGAGATCATAAATGCATTTGCCACAGCACTGCACCTTTGCTGTCACTCATCCTCAGTTCCACCATGGTGTGCCCTGAATCTGCTTTGTGATACATGACGCAATTATATCTCAGGAAGATTTGCTCTTCCCTTCCCTATGTAGTATGATTAATTCATATGCAGTCAGTCCATCCTTGGAATGAAATAAGTTTTTCATCTTTCTGCCTCTCATCACGTTTTTGTGCTCATTGAGGTTTTTTGTTTCGATTTCCCCCCCTTCCTCCCTCCCCCCCTCCTCCCCGCCCCCGAGAAGGAGGTTTCCACTAAACTGTTTTGGCATTTATTTTCACTGAGAAGCTTAGTTAAATAATTGAAACAGCCAAAAAATTGCTTTAAAAGAGGGAAAAATGTATTTTCTTGTTTTGCTTCGTGAACGGCTGAGTTTGAATACAGATGCAGACACTAAAGGAAATTAGATTATCTCAGTTCAGTATGCTACACCACAGTTCCAATCCCCATCATTGTCCCAATCCCCACATCTATGAGATGGAAAGATTAAGTAATAATGAAGACATGCCACTGCACCTGCTTTCACGGTATCAAGCTACATACAGTAAATCCACCCGTACTTTTGTTTTTCCCCCTCTGGTGTTATCTGTTGTTCACAGCTCCCATATGAGGGCCTGATCTAGATCTCCAAAGACTCTAAAACCACATTTCTAATCATTGCCTGTTCACATTTGCCTACAGATTTTGAAAACAAGCTGCTTTTAAAGGTCTCTCTCCATAAAATAAACTAACTATAAGCATCTGAGTTGATGTGTAGCTTCGTTTGTTAGAACGCACTTTACTAGAACACTGGTTAGATGTTGAACATCTGGTGCACAAAGCGGTTTAGTGGCTATGACATTGTGACTGTCACGGGCATGCTTTCAAAGGTGTCATGGAAAAGGTAGGAGTTCACCAAAATAAGGTTTTCAGGCGTGTGTGTAGCCTCTGACAACAAGTGCTTGTGTCCTGCCCCGTGCAGGTTGCTCAGCAGCTTCTGGACTTGCCTTTGCCCATCCAGCTCAGCACAGCCCTTAGCTCCTGCTGGCACAGCTTTGACTTCCCAAATAGCTTCTAATGATAATACAGATGAGATGAACATACGGTGGGTGATGTGATTACAGAGGAAATAAACCCATGAAAGGTCTGTGAGTCCAGAAAAAAGGATCAAACTCTTATTCCTTACACTGCTATGCTTCCTGAATAAATTACAGCCACGTCAAAGCTGTGTTTTGTTTTGGCACTGGCATGGCCTTTGACTTTCGACTCTTTCTCTATTCCAACCTTTTTTTTTTCCCTTCTCTAAACTCCTCCTCCTCCTCCATCAGTCAGCATTGTTGATATAAGAATTATTTTTTTTTCTGCTTCACTATTATACACTGTAATGATAATCCCCTTTAGTATCCTCCAGCTGTTTTGATTTTGGTGCCTTTTTTTTTTTTTTTAATGTCATGGCTCCTTGCTGTTAAGGTCATGTGCCATCAACCTCACTGGAAAGCCTGAGTTCCATGGCAGCCATATAATTGACTTGATATCATCTCATTGAAAGGTCACAGTGTGCTTTGGAGGGTTCTTTTCCCTTGTCTTAGTAGCATTTTGGATAGGTTATTATGTTTCATGCAACTCCAGACTCTTGGTTTGACTTTACAGTTTTTCTTATTCTGTAAATGGAAACTATATTTCATATTAAGCATAATTTATTGTACTCAACAGCTACTGTTATGATGCATCAAAAACGGTCAATCATGATTGATATGTTTACACTGAACCACAGCATCTGGAATAATTTGCCCATGTATTTCTGTCCTCATCTGCCCAGATCTGACACTTTAGGAAACCAAGCTATGTGAGGTGAAGAGTCAGGGAGTAGGAGGGAAGAATCCTACAAATGCTGTAGCTCTTTCTGGCTTCTGCTGGTATCTTAACTGATAGAAGGAGAGTTCTGCAGAGGAAAATAAGGGCAGGATGTGTCTGGAGATTAAAATTCTGTTTGAGTACCGAAAACTACTCTTGCTCCCTGTTGTTCTGCAGTGGCCTATACTTGGTGCTGACTCGTGCAGTTGCAGCAGTGGGGATGTTTCCTGTTGTTTCCAGAAAAGGACCAAATGTCAGCCCTTCTCCATATATCAATAGTCCAGGTATTGATTCGTTCCTGGTTCTTCTGCAGCAAGTCCCTGTCTTTTTAGGTGATGTCACAAAAACATGAATAAGTGAAGCACTTCAAGATAAACGCTATTAAAAGCTAAGCACAAGCCTTGTAGTATTGCCACAATGGTAATTTCTTTATTTTGCATCCTAGAGTTCATATTCTCAGCTTTTACTCTGCAGACCAGAGAGCTTTTTAAAAAAATTGAAATGAAATTATGATATACACATTTGTAAAGGCTGGAGTGAAGAGAAGTGCCAGATACCATAACACCTGAAGGTCTTACAATAAAAACTAGCCAAGTGTACGTGCCAGAGAAGACTAGAACAGTGGTTTCACAGGAGTGTCACTATAACATTTTATTAATACACTAATAAACATAAACTTTGGAAGTAGCAGGTACATTCATCTAGAATAATTATTGTAATAGAAGACTTCCGGGTCATTTTTATTGCTCTCCTGTGGGGCCGAAGGTGTTCTGGTATAATGGAGTTTGCATATTCAAGACACTTTAAGACCTATGAGAAGGTCATTTGTTGATAACAAACGGTGAGTGTGAACAGCTCTGCTAGCCTCTGTTTTATAGCTTGTCTTTGGACATAAATGGAAGCTTCAAAAGAATAATAATACCCAAGCTGGTAAATAATATATGTCACCCTTGCTAATCTAGAAAAACTGTGCATGCCAGTTCAGTCTATAGATATTAACTCCCTTCATTGTCTGAACAGAGACCTTTGTAAATCATTTGCCTCATTTAATAGATTATGAATCAATTGCTGTGAATTGGGGAGTTCTGGTGACTTCTGTTTTATTGGATGTAATCTTTCTCCTGTCACGGGTGTTCCAGGGAATCAGGTCTATTCATTATGGCCCTCTGTTGATGGCAGAGATGTTATTCCCTTGCAGGAAAGCTTCTCCTGCAAGCTGTAAATTGAAGTTGAGAACTAAATTTATTCCTTCTAATACCTCATGCTGAATGGCTGAACTTCAAACTAGTCCCAGAGCATCAGCTTTGGTATCAGTTTGACAACGCTGCATTTCCAGCATTTACCTGAGTTGCGTAATTTAGTGCAAAATATTGCAACTGTTTTTCTGCGTGTACTGTGCTTTAAATAATACTTCTCCTTTTTCTATTCACGTATTTTTTAGCTACCGAGCAGTTTGTATGCCAGTTGGTGTTTTGAGGTTTGCCCAACATATTTTATGGTTGTATTGTACCAGATTTGAGTGTTTGTACCTTGCTGATGCTCCATCTTTTACATAGGTCTGCCAGTGTAGTATACACATCACTAAAGACCTGATATTTGATGTTATTTCATTTTTCTGGGCTATCACTTTCAGACAACACTAAATAGTGCCTTGATTTTTTCCAAAGAAGAAAAGTGCTTTTGAATAACAATCAGATCGAGTAAAGAGAAAAACCTGAATTTAGCAACCCCAGGCAATTTAACAGCTTCGCCTAATCATTTTTAACCTTTTAATAATGCCTTAAAGTTTTTTCAGATGGCAGTGAGGTCCAGGGATTTCACACACCAAGAGGACTGCAGTAATTCAACAGGTTTTTTTATCTTTTTTTTTTTTATTTTAACAGGTTTGGGATTGTAATCCATTTTTTGTCTGAAGAGCAGATGCCCTTATCTTTACAGCACAAAATACAAATGGGAAATCAACATCTCTTTTTGATATGGCTATCTCAGTTCAATATATATTAATGTACATTCGTATCAGTGGTTGTAGACACTGAAAGTGCTTTGATGTAAGAAGTTGCAAAGAGCCATCCTGTCTGTAGTTACAAGTAGGATTGTGACTCAAGACGGGTTTCCAGTACCTCCTACTCCTGTTTCCTGGAAAGTAACCACTCTCAGGATCACATGGGAGCAGATTCTAACTGCTGAATCCCAGTGATGTAATTTTGAGTAGCCGTGTGCGTAGGCATCTGGAATAAAACTTTCATACTGGAAAAATGCAAGCATCTCCTTAGTTATGTGGAGGGGAAAACTTGCTACTGAAAGTCCTTTTATATATTTTAGCCACTTCACAAGAGATTTGTGAAGGCTTTTTTTTTTGTTTTCCTTCTATGACTTTTACTATATATTTCCACTTTCAGGATCAAGCATTTCTCCTGTCTCTGGCCTCTCTTTGACAAGTCTATTCTTCTAACCAGCTGTGTCAGGCTTCAGAGATGCTTTTAGAAACACCTGTCCTGTGCTATAGAGGCTTGACAGTCATTCAATTTATAGCCTTTACCAGTTAAACTCATGAAATTCAAGTGTAGGGTCAAAGCTAAAATGTTCCTTATTTTTTTTCTAGCACAGCTGCCAACCAGTGTTAAAATAGACACATTCTCCAAGAGTTTTAAAATTAGTGCACAGAGAGGCATGCTAATTGTGCAGACAGATGAAACATGAATCTTTCAACTCACCTCACCATCTTTCTCCGGTGCCCAGCTGCTAAACCTTCTGATTTCTGTGCATCTTTAGCCCTTCATGGTTACTTTCCATTGGACTTGTAACAGTGCAGTGTATTTCTCCCAGCTGCTAGTTCTATCCCGACACATAAATCCAACTAATGAATGGTCTTGGCTCTGTCCTTTGGTCTGTCTCTCAATAGTTTCTTTTTATCCCTCATGTATGAGAAGAGTGACCTTCACAGAACACAGGACTTGGAGTATTTTTTCTGCTCACAGCCAGCAATGTGATTTTGAGTTCCAGAGATACCAAAGAGATGGCTCTTGGGAACAAAGCCAATAGTGTGTTGATGCCATGACTGGGTCAGCAGGTCACCAAAGCTGCCCTGTGGTCCATCCCTAGCCACAAGATCTGTAGTTCCTCAAGTAGGGTAGGAGGGCAGATGTTCTCCTTTGCCGATTATCCACAAAGCATAGACCTCATTTTAGAGTGTCTTGTCCCTCAGTTGGGAAAGAGATGTCATTTTTATTCTGCTGTGTCAGTGATGCTTAAAAGATTTTGAGAACATGCAAAATTTATCCATTTGGAATTTTGAGGTTTGATTGTTGGTTTTTTTCTCTTAAAATATGCTGCAATTGTCTGTAATCCCTTAAATTGCGACCATATAGGTTCAGTTTTAGCCTCCACATGAAGCAAATGGGATGGAAGCAGGATTATTTGAGCAGAAAGTTTTTTTTAAGATTAAAGAAAACAGTACTTTCCACTTTTTTGTGTCAGAGGAAAAGGTGGTAAAAGTTTGGGAAAATTGGCCTGAAATGCTTCACTCATTTTCTCTATCTAGATAAGAAGGAGCACTGTATCATAGACAGATGTCTTGTGACTGTCTTCCCATTATAAAATAATGCAATAAAATAACACTGAAAATGAAACAGAAAATGAAAAATTTGAGACTGTATAGGGAAAAGAGCTCTTAATGTTTAATAGCTACCACTAAAGACCCTAATTCAGGCTACCAGTTCTTATGCTTCTGTAAGTAAGATGAGGTGTCAAACATTATTTAAAACCTATGTGCTGTGAGGTTGGACTGTGCTTTATGTTTCATGATTTACAAAGTATTGTTCCTAAATAAATCTTGCAATTCTGGCTGCAGTGACACAAATAACAGAACATGAAGGTATGAAAGAAAATGGCCAATTTGAGTGATATGAGAAGAAGCTGTGCTTCATTTGGTCTTAGAAAATAAGGCACAGTGAAGATATATAAGCCTTTATTGAATGGTTGTATAGGATTTCTACCATATAAACTTCTCTCTGCTTACATTTTTAAGTGACTCAATGATTTGTGTATGTTGTGCAGTATATTTTTTGGTCTTGAGAGACATATTAAGTAATGGTTCTGTGAAATTTTAAATGTCTGAACTGTATAGCTCATTTTGTCATCAGATTCTGATTTGTGTTCAAATTATGTAAGGGTGGCAAAAACAGGCAGAACGCTGATCCTGAGAAAGACTGCAGCTCACAAAAGTAGTTGTCATTTTATTTTTCTAATGTGTCTATTTTTAATGGCCAACCTTCCAGCATCAGGCACTTAGGAGAAATTTATTCTTCTATGTTTGAAAAATAATAGAAGCCTAAGTTACACCTTCTGGACCTCTCATACCCTTCAGCATTTTTGCTGTCTGATGCTATTTATACTTGAAGATGATTTTCAACTTTTAGCCTAATGAAAGAAAAAATATGCTTGTTTCTCTATAGCAAATATGTAAGTGGCCAACAGATTAAAAATTATTCATTTACAGACAAAATGTAGCCTGACTTCATAAGAAAGTCAGATTGACAAATACCATTGGCTTCCTGTGTTCATTTCAAGTTGGATTTAGCTAATGCCTGTGTGGTTGTAATCTCTGTGAGGTTACTTTATTACTGAGAACACATGTTTTGAAGTGGCAGTCAAAAAGATGAGCGCTTGGGGTTAAAAGACTTTGAGACATAATAATTCTTAATCAAAATCTCATTTGGAAAAAATGGCACCTGGATTCAGTAAAGCAGTAAAGCACCATGAGTCTTCCAGGGAGTACAGCAGCCTGTCCTGACAGTGATTTATGTTCTTTTTTGCCTACCATGCCCAAGTATATTATCTAGGTTGACATGCATATGTACATATATCAGGCAAGGTCCCGGCACCTGTTACAATGCCCACACTGAATTTATCCTTGTTGATACCTCTGAATATCAGTAGAGAATGAAGGACACAGTCCCTTGACACGTATCAGCTAGATGGAGCACAACATGATTTCAGCATAAGCTGGGCATATATTTAGACTCCGTGGCAGAAGTAATTAAGAGTGGAGTTTGATTGCCGTCTGGCCTTGCAGTTGTTCTTGCCATGAGAGTCTGGCAACCTGTAATCTTACAAGTCAACAAGCAGCCACCTAGCTTCCATATTCTTTGACATTTCAGGGACTGTTTCTGTGTAGACAAGTAGCAAGAACGCTCTGGGAAAATTATTACAATAATAGATGTGACTCCTGAAACCTTGACAAGTGCAGAATAATTTAGATTGTTCTGCAAATCCTGTGAATACATTTTCGTAAATTAAAAATATGCTACACTATTTGAAAAAATACGTAGCCTGAGTATTTGCAGCCTTAAGCATTACAAAAAGATCCCTATATAATTTACTAGAAAATTATAACCTTCCAACAGGTTTTGAACTGTCCTGTAAAATTTAATAAAAATACAGCATTCTGGCTTGGAGTTTTCTGGGGCACAACTGAAACAAAACAAAAACAGATTTCCAAATTAAATTTTGTAGAATATGTTTATATAATCTTTGGATATCACTATTACTATATTAGATGGGCTTTATTCATAGTAGTTACTTGTGGACTAGTTTGTCTTTTCTTAATATCTTCCTCTCCCTCTACCCTCAATGCAGAGGCTGTTTTTTCTATATGAATAATTATTATCTTTTTTATTTACATTTGCTTAAACTTTTAAGTAGACTCTCTAAAATGATTTCATTTACTTTCATATACAGCAAAATATGACAAACTGATGCAGATCCTCTTAAAACTTCTAAAAACCATGCAAGCTTACAACATGCTTTAAGGGATATAGGGCAAGAGCCACAGAGGATTCCAACATCAAAAAGTGGGGTTTAGACAGAATGTCATTGTTTTCACAGAATGGCTTGGGTTGGAACTGACCTTAAAGATCATCTAATTCCAACACACCTGCCATGGGCAGGGACCCTTCCACTAGATCAAGTCGCTCAAAGCCCCATCCAGCCTGGCCTTGAACACTTCCAGGGAATGGGTTATCCTAAACTTCTCTGGGCAACCTGTTCCAGTGCCTCACCACCCTCACAGTGGAGAATTTTTTCCTAATATCTGACCTAAACCTGCCCTTTTTCAGCTTGAAGACATTCCCCTTTCTCCTATCACTATATCCGCTTGTAAAAAGTCCCTCTCCATCTTTCTTGCAGGCTCCCTTCAGGTAATGGAAGGCCANGAATTTTTTCCTAATATCTGACCTAAACCTGCCCTTTTTCAGCTTGAAGACATTCCCCTTTCTCCTATCACTATATCCGCTTGTAAAAAGTCCCTCTCCATCTTTCTTGCAGGCTCCCTTCAGGTACTGAAAGGCCACAGTAAGTTCTTCCTGAAGCCTTCTCTTCTTCAGGCTGCATAACTCCAGTTCTCTCTGCCGTTTCTCATAGGAGAGGTGCTCCAGCCCTCTGGTCGTCCTTGTGACCCTCCTCTGGACATCCAACCAGGTTGTCCTCCTTCTTATGTTGGGGGCTCCAGAACTGGACACAGCACTCCCAGCTGGGTCTCACCAAAGCAAAGTAGGGGGGGCAGAATTTCTTCCCTCGACCTGCTGGCCGTGCTTCTTTTCGTGCAACCCAGGATCTGGTTGGCTTTCTGGGCTGCAAGTGCAGGTTGCTGGGTTATACTGAGTTTCTCATCAACCAATATCCCCAAGTTCTTCTTGGCAGGGCTGCTCTCAATCCATTCTCCGCCCAGCCTGTATTTGTGCTTGGGATTGCCCCAACCCACACGCAGGGGATTGAACTTGGCCCTGTTGAACTTCGTGAGATTTGCAGGGGCACACCTCTCAAGCCTGTCCTGGGCCTTCTGGATGGCATTCCTTTCCCTCCAGCCTGTTGACTGCACCACACAGCTTGGTGTTGTCAGCAGACTTGCTGAGGGTGCTCTCAATCCCACTGTCCATGTTGCTGACAAAGATGTTAAACAGAATGTGGATAATTAATTTTCTTTTTTTTTTTAAGTAATCCAGAGGTCCTCTACTTGACAAAGCTTCTGTGCACCTAAACTAATTTTTCTTTGAAATCTGGGTGGCAGAGTTCTTTAGCTTGAAGTGTTCCCCGTTGAACCAGATGTGAAGTTAAGCTGCATCTGAGTAATTTCAATGATTCTCCACAATAGAGGTTGGGTTTTTTTCTGGATTGCATCTGAACTTTCTGTCTCTGAAGAGTTTATTCAGAATTTCCTTCTGATGGTATAATGTAGCTCTGTAACTTCATTCAAATTTCTGAATTTATATGTGAGTAGTCAGATTCCAACCCCCTTCAAGAGTGCACCAAAAAGAGGAGATTTCACACAGACCTTATTCTCTGCCTTGTTCAGTGGAATCATCAAGTTCTTGTCATCTAATTATTGCAAGGAACATTTAATGTTATAATTATGAATTTAACCAGGACACATTAAGGAAAAATCTTAGTGTTTCATCAAGTGAATGGATTATACTTCAGAAGATGTGTGAGGTTATTTTCAGGAGTAATTCACAGCAGTGAAGAGTTCAGCCTTGATTTATGAAATGCACAAAGCACATTATAAAGCAAATTTGAAGGGCAGTATCCTAAAGTGATAAGGACATCTGGGAGAAGTTCAGCAGTGAAAGAAGTGGTGCAATAAATCACAAATGGGATGAACTTTGGTCAAAGATGTATGTTAGTGGGAAGGCTATGAAACTTGCATTTGATTCTGGTTCAGGTTGAAGTAGCTCAGTGGCAAACCTCAAATCACAGCCATACTTCTTTGGTCATCTTTTGCACTGTGATCATTTTTTTCACTCTGCCACAGAGTGAATACCCCCAAAACAGTTTTTTTGGTGAGGAAAGCAGAGGTGTGAATTCATCTGCACTTGCAGTGTCAAAGGTCCAGATTATTTTAACAGAGTGAAGAGATCTGACTCCATTTGAACATCCTTCAAATCTCAGAAACATAAGTAAACTGCAACAGTTTATAACAATTGTTTTTTTTTTAATCAGTGCAACTGTATTATTTGATGAAAAGTGTATTTTACAAAGAATACATGTATGTAAATAAGCAAATTCACTCAGGATTTTAGTGAAGCTTTTTATGCTGAAACAATCTCAAGCTTCTCTTCTTCAAAAGAATTGTAGGTTAGGAGCTACAGAGATGACAGAAAATACTTTCAAAGAAGATGTTTTGTGCTTTTGAATAATCCACTGATTAAACAATATGTAGTGTGTCCATTTTCCTGATTGCTTAAAACCCACTCTAGGAACCTGAGTGTGTGTGTGTACCTGGGACTGATTGGGAATGAGACCGTTCTCAGTGTTTCATCTCCCAGAGCCTCTGCCATGAAGAAGTGGGGGAACAGAACACATTCAAAAAACATTTAACAAATACAAACAAATGCACTTGAAGACACAGTCAGCTGTGCGTGACATTGTCTCTGATGGCACTCAGGCTAGAGAAGAGTTTTGTTGTCTGCAGTGGAAAAGACAATGATGAGAAACGCGACTTTGCCCACTAGGGATAAAAAAAAAAAAAACCACAACCCAAACCAAACAGATGAGGTAATGTTTTGCAGGAGTTTGAAAAACAAAGGGACATGGGGAAATAGGAAACTTTAGTAGCATACTATATCTGACATTGTTATTTTTTTCTGTGTTCGCTCGCACCCACACAACAGATCATTTCTTAAATTTTCCATATGTGTTTCCTTTGCATTTTTCATTAATTGTCCTATTTTTATAATTAACTGTATATGTCTAAATTTTTTCCTCTACTGAAAAACTTTGCTTGATTGCTCTCTATATCCTTCCTCCCTTTTGTTTAGCTGATTTAATCATGATTATCTTTCCCCCCAAAACCTATTCTCCATTTTTTTTTCTGAAGCAACATTTCTCAAGCTGCCAATTCCCATTGAATTTTAGCAGCATCCTTGCAACTGCTAATTCCCCTTGGCTGTTGTTCTCTTGCAGCCTTTTCTTTTTTCCTTCCTGGGAACACTGAGGTGGGACTCATTTCGGCTGTTAAACTTTCAAAAAAAGTTTCTAAGCCAGCACATGTGGAAGTGGGACCCTCCTGTCCATGCTACAAGTAGCTTTGTTTTTGAATGGACTTTTATGTGGTACATGCAAGTGCTGGTGCAGGAGGAGGCTTTATTGCTTTGTGCAGAACATGTGTCTCATCAGGAAGCCCATATCAGCAACCTACCAGTGCCAGTGGTAGCCTCTGTTCACCTGCTGCTAATCCGCTCATGTGGGTCAAGTCTCTGGTGGAGTTTGGTTGATGATTTGGTGAGCCCTTCTGTGATTGCCAGGGAAAGGGAGGAAAGACCTCAGAGAGGCTTTATGTGAAAGCAAATTTACATGGACCCCCTGTCTTCTTTTTTATTTGTCTGTATATTTCTGATTTCACTGGATTTTTAATCTGCAGTGTCAATTTTTGCCAAAAATTATGTAAACTCTGTGTTGGCTTCTTTCCTGTGTTTGATTTCATTTCTGTTTAAAAAATACTGGAGAAAGTGAGAAAGGGGTCAAGAATAGAGGAGTCTAAAAGCTTTTGAGTGAAAGCAAACATAAAATATTCACTTATTTAAAAGAATTATAAAGATCATGCTCTGTCTCACTATAAAATTGGGGCTTTATATGAGTTTCCTTGTGATTTAGTCACTTGTCAGAGGAACTGGATTTGCTTTGGGTTTTGTTTGGGGGAGGTGTTTTTTTATTTTCAGAAAAACCAAAGCCCTCAGGGCTTCTAATTATGGAGAGAAGGAAAGGCATTAGGTACCATTTCTTGTTGATGTCATAGGTGGAATGACACGTCTCAGATTTGGGATAGGTTAGTTAATTTTAGACTATTGAATCACCACTCAGTCACTTAGTTGCAGCACTGGTCAGCCATGAAATAAAAACATAGTGCAGTCTTTACGAAGCAAGATGTAGTAATACATCTGAGAATGGTGCTTTCCTCTTTGTAGCAAAGAATGTGTTACATGTGTCAGATTTCAAGGCTGGCAATATAGTTGGTTGAGGCACGTATTTCTTGGGTTTCAGCTGTAAAAGTGTTCATGAGAAGCCACCACTTGTGAGAGGAAAAGATGCATGAACATAACCACCTGTGCCACTAGAAAATTACATTTCTTTTGCTTCTTAGGCTGAAATAGGCCTATTTTTCAGGCTGTCATGATAGGAATTTCTTTGGAGACCAAAATGCTTAACCACACGTACATTTAGTGGCTGCATAGCTTCTCAAATAGCTCATCTTAATTCCTCGGGAGCTTACTCTTTAACTGGTGTCTCTTGTATCAGGTCCAGCTATGAGGGAGTGTTGCTATTTCATTTCAGAATGTTGTGTGCAGTGCTTTTGAAAGTACATTATTTTGTGGCAGAACTTACAGGTTTTCATGGAATAAAACAACAATGACAGTACTGTGTATTTATATAGCCCTTTCCTAAGAGAAGATTTCTGATGCCAGAAAGGGCATGATCATTTTATTGTATGCTGGGCTTTATCTTCATAGCCTGTCCTTGTCAGAGGATAAATGATCTAGGAATGATCATCTTGTGCTTGAAAGGTCAGAACTCCAACAAATGGATGAGGTCATCATCCCTTAGTGTTGTCTCATTCATCGCTCTCAATGAAATTATGGGAAGAAGTTTTCTGACCAAAGTGGGTTGCACCATTGCCTCAACTTACTGCAGCTCCTGTCCTGACTCAAATTGCTGAATATCTCCAGAGCTTCTTCACCAGGTCCTTTTGAAATTCGATGTTCCTAGGCCAGGGGGTTAATTGCTGGAGTTAACTCTTCTAAAGGTACCTGGGCAGAGACAGTCTCTAACAAGCAGGAATTATTCTCCTCAGTGCAAGTAGAGAAAACAAACTTATCTGCAAATACTTCCAGTTACAAAAGGAAAACCCCTTACTCAGAAGCTGCTTTTTTGGCTCTTTGTGTGAGCACATGTTTAAGGCATCTGTGTGTAGTAATTTACCAGTAGGCTTTTAGCCACGGTACGTTCTGTTAGGAAAGGTTCTGGGAGATATAATTTTTTTTGTATTTTCAAAACAATTAATCAGAACAGGAAGAGGCTTTGCTTTTACTGGGATTGGAGATGTGAGGAGAGGCTGGCAAAAAGTAGGCAGACAGATCTAAGAAATAGTAAACTGTTTTTGCAATCAATAAAAGTTGTTTAAAAATTTCATTCTTCAGTTCCCTGCTTGTTTCTAGCTACTAAATCCCATGAAAAAGACATATCTTATCCTCTGCTCCACCACTTCAGATGTTCAGAGCCCTTGATAAATTAACAGACTGGTTATTGAGAAAAATAAAATTACATTTCTGGATTGGATTTATGATTCTTATGCAAATGTAACTGCCACATTCTGTGCAGAAAACACATTTACACATATAAAAGCCTGAAAATAGCAATAATCCTGTTCAGGAGCTACTCCATTTAATACTTTCCTATATACATTTGAGTATTCATTAATAACTTCTGGATTGTTATTAGAATTGTTTTATTATAACATGTAATTTGCTTGAACTGACTACATCTTTCTCAAAATGGTTTTAATTACAGAAATAAATGACAAAGCTTAGTGGAGATGCTTATACAACAGTGCAGTCATTTTCTGTATGCCAACTGGAAATTCATTTTTAACAGATGGAATTCACCAGTCTGCAAAGAATGACTACAAGGCCTTAAAACTTTACTTAATCTGTCTGAGAAAATATGAACATGGTGTCATAGACGCTACTTCTTCTTGGCTTCTGCACTATTAATCAATTATCTGTAACAGCTGCAGAAAAAATACAGAGTTGTTCATTTTACTGAGGATGTAATAGCAAATGGCTATTAGGATCAATTTTATATGGCAACAAGATGTACCACTGCAGGTTAGAATAAAGGTGTAACTCCAAATATTTCCTTTTCTCTATGGGGACCGATACATTTATCCTTCTTCCTTCCAGTGGTGTGGGCAGTACTGTTGCAGATTCTTGGTCCTCTCTTTTTTTTTTGTTAGCATTCTGCCTGACTCTGTTCTTGTAGCTCTTGTTTTCTTTATAAATCAGTAGGTAAGACCTTCTTCCAAGTTCTGGCTTCCAAGTAGATAGCCATAAGATGAAGGAAGGAGTTAAGATGCAACCTACCAGGAATAGAAAACCAGTATTTTGTTCCTAGTTGATGAGCTGGTTGATTGCAAGTCTCGTCTCTTCTTTTGAGACTCACTAATGAACAGCAGTAAAAATGTAGCCCAGGAGTAGCTCAAGAAGCAGAGGTGCACTGATTAGGCATGACAAAAGGAAAGCAGGCATTACTGATATGGAGAAAATGAGGGTGTTGGGCTGAATGACCCTGTGGACTGTGGCAGGAGCAGAGAGATGAATTCATTAGTATCAAGTGCAAAATTACATGCTTCAGAATAACAAGATATTGAGCTACAAGTTAATTGTTCATCAGTTAGAAATGAAAGAGAAAAAGCTAAATGACAACAGGATGAGTAAGGTGGATTGTTGTGGCTGTGGAAAAGGGAATTGTGCTGCTGACACCTACCAGGGGAGGGAAAACTGACAAAGATCCTGTCCTAAAGGGTAAAAAAAATGGGTATTGCTCCACCAACCAGTTACTCCAGCTTTATGTGGCACTTGCAGCACACCAGTACTCTGCATCCACAGGAAATGTGTGTCTTTATCCCGGCACACTTCAAAAACACACATTAAAGTGTAAGAACAGCTGAGACTTCACATTCTTGCTCACCTGATGTGATCTCATCCACATTTCTATCTTCTAAAAGAACATGGCTTGTTTTAACACAGAAAAACCTGGAGTACTGCATCCAGCTCTGATGTCCCCAGTTGGTGCAAGTCCAGAGGAGGCCACCGAATTCACTAGAGGGATGGAACAACTCTCCTATGAGAAAAAGCTGAGAGAATTGGTTTTTTCTAGATTTCAGCCTAGAAAAGCGATGATTTTGGGGTGACCTAATTGTGGCTTTCCATTACCTGAAAGGAGCCTACAGGATGGAGAGGGACTTTATACAAGAGTATGTAGTGACAGGACAAGGGGTAATGTCTTCAAACTGATAGAAGGTGGGTTTAGATTAGGTATTAGGAAGAGATTCTTTACCGTGAGGGTGCTGAGGCACTGGAACAGGTTGCCCAGAGAAGCTGTGAATGCCCCAATCCTGGAAGTGTTCAAGGGCAGGCTGGGTGGAGCTCTGAGCAACCTGGTCTAGTGGAAGGTGTCCCTGTCCATGGCAGAGGGGTTGGAAGTAGATGATTTTTAAGGTTGTCTCCATCCCAGACCATTTTATGAAAACAATGACTAGAAATCAAAATAAATTAATCAGTGAGAGGTGATGACTATTTATGCTAAAGTATTGAAATGATTTGAGATGAAATAGGGATAAACTGGTCACAGATAAACTTAGGTGGAAGAGGCCTGGGGAGGCCTCTGTTCCAACCTCTCTTGCTCAGAGGGAATGGTCCTAGTGAGAGATGGACCCAAATAAGAATGACCTGGCATGGCATCTGGCAAAAATAGCTAAGGAAGATTTTATACAGAAAGAAATGTTAGGCCAGTAAGCTGGACCCGGAGATTTTTTTCCCTTTTTTTTTTTTTCCCCCTAGTGGCATTCTAACTTTGAAGGGCTGTTTGAGCCTTTTCTGGATTTTGGACACCAGAAACCTCTCAGTCATGTGTTCCTGTTAGACCCCAGGCTCCTCAGAGCTGACGCTGTGCTTATACTTTGCACTAATCAAACATTCAGGAATAATTCCATAAATGAAATAAATTGTCAGTCATGGCAACAGGATGACATCAGTCAAAACCAGTCATGGACTCCAAGGTAAAATGATTTTGTGAATGTGAAAATTACGTCAATTAGAAGCGCAATGACTTTTGACTTTTTATTATTACAAGTATTTGCATTGGTATCCTGGTTTTTTCTGTAAAATCTGCTTCTATCCTTCCCAGTCTTATTCATTTGATGATTTATGCATTTGCTACAACAATATTATGTTAAATATTGAAAAGTTTGTGATTTAAACCTGACTGTGATTTGAGTTGTAAATGTTTCTTATGGACCTAAAGGCTTAAATTTAACATTAGGCTGATTTTATTTATTTTTATTATTTTGATCTTGTAGCAAGACCAAGCAAGGATATGCTTAGTTCATTAACAATAAATGAGGAAATAGCACAGCTATGCTGTCAAAGAAATGAAAGAGCATAGAAAATACATTCAGGACTATTTAATTAATGGTTTTACTCTGCATTGTCCTACTTTTTATTTTGTAGTCTTTTTTAAAGCACGGAAAACATTTTTGATAGACAAAGAATAATTATCCTGGTTGCTTTCAATTAAATAAATATACACATCTAGACTGCCAAATAAAATTCAATTATATTGTTTGAAAAAAAAATAAAAGGGAGGAGGTCTGAGCAGGTAACTGTTTCTGTAATCTGTGAATATATGAATATTGTGATGGACAGTATGTTCCTGCTTCTTTATTGTTAGAGTTTAGGTGCTAAATCCACTTCTGCAGTGGCATAAAGAATGGCACTCCAGTGGCACTGGGGAGCACCTGGCTGTGCTGCCCAAGGATGCTGCTGGTCCAGCATAGCTGTGCTAAGACATCTCCACAAAGCTTCGGGGCAGAGACCTAAACCTGTTGGGGAGCCCGGAGGGAGAATAACATAATCCTTGCCTTCCTTTCTTTGAACAAGAAAACCCTTCTGTGGCCATGGAGTTCTCCCTAGCCCAGAAGGAGGTGCCACCTCCAGCAGCCAGAGCGGACTGACCTCTGAGGCTTAGCTGGGGCAAAGAAGCTGTGAATTTTACTGCGAAGAAAAGAAGGAAAACCAGATTTGCATTTCGCTTGTTCTGATTCCACTACTTAAAACTAATCTCAGGGAGCTTTTTTATTTGCTTGAAAGCTGCTTTGTACTGACTAGCCCTTGGTATTTGTCAAATTCTTTGTTTTCTCTGCATATTCCCTGCTGGCCTGCTCAGAAGCTCGTTAAATTATGGGGATTATTCAGAGCTGCACTGGATAATAAAATGGTCTATTGATTAGTAGACTTCTAATTACTTGTCTCTTAGCATGAAAGAGAAGTAAGAAGATTTGATAGTAAACAAAGCAGAAAACAAATAGGGTGTTTCCAACACATAGGGGTGTACATGCTCGTGTGTGGCCTTGCACATGAATATTGTAATTTCTAGTTTATCATCATGAGCTTATTTGACTGCTTACAGAACTGTGACCTGCACAAGCAAACTGTTTGACAGATAATCAACCAAAAAATACAACTCCTTAATATTTTTCTGCAGCACCCCATGTATGCACTGGCAGAATAACATCATGATGAGCAATATGTTTCTGATTTTTCATTTCTTGTCATAATAACATGAAAGTTATGGCTAATTTGCATTTTAACTAGGTACATAGTGATCTAAATGAATATAAATAGTGTGTCAGAGTTTTCCTTGAATGGTGAACACCAGTAGTTAGTGAAACCCTTCTGCCTTCATCACGTGCCTCCTTACTGGTTCAACATATCAAATCACCTCTGGTCTTCTCTAGAAATAACACATATTCCACCTTCAACACGGTTTCTCTAACAGTGCGTGTTTTAAAGCCGTGTGTGGAATTTTTAAGGATGCAGATCTAGAAATCTAGAAGCCTTGCCTAGGAGTAGAGTAGAGCTGACATCCTCTCCTCCTTCCATGGCACCGAATGGTGAGGTGATGGCAGCACTGCTTGCGAGAGGACTTCTCACTTGTGCTAATAGGTGATTGTGCTTCCCCAAGAGGTATGAAAGCAGAGGACAGACTATGGGATGTTTTGAAAAATGAGGATTAAAATCCTGGCAGAATTGTTGTTGATTTCCAAAGGACTAGGGTTTTTCATCAGCCCTTTAATGCCTCTTCCACGATCCACAAAACTCTTCCTGTGGATTTGTATGGGCTCTGTATGCCCGCCTTGTGGTTTTTTTTTTTCTAATCTCTTTCTTTAATGCTATTAACTTCAAATGAAAAAAGCAACTAATACCTCCCCCCTCCAACCTCTGTATAGTTCTTGCCTGTGGCAAAATGGCTGAGCCAAAGCAGTAATTTAATTAAAGTGTGGAAATCATAATTCTCATGAAGTGTTAAATTCTGGTTTTGTTGGGGATTTTTTTATTTTGTTTTGTTAGACCTGTTCAAGTATCAAGGGCTCAGTTTCACATTGTTATGCCCTTTAAAGAATATGAGTTTCTCATTCAGAAATGAAGTAGTTCCCTTTGCTTTTAGTTCTGTCAATTGATCTTACTGTTGTGTAATTTTCATGGCTCTTCTAGTTTCTTTGGTTTTCCTCCCTGATAAAAACGCTCCCTTTTTAAACCTGACTGCTGGGACAGAGAGGCAGGTGAGCAGCCCTGTGCTTTATAGATGCAAGCACTCTTGTCAACCCATCAGTCTTCTCATTTCCCATCACCTGGAGGTTGATGTCAGAGCACGATATTCTCTGCTAAATGTGAATTTCTTCATTAGTTTTGCAGTCTTCCTCTAGGCCTGTAATTTAGAGTCCTCCTGATAACCAGCACACAACTGCACCTATTAATTAGCTCTTCATTTAAGGTTTCTTTCTTGATGTTTCTATCCTTGTCAGCTTACAGCAGGCTCAGCTGCCTTCAGCTACTGCTTGAATCCGTTACCCACGTCAGTCACCCTTCCCGTAAAAACCCAACGCACAAGCTCAAGGAAGCCCTGAGCATCCCTGTGACCACAGAGAGCCAACCTCTTTACTGTGCTGGGTGAACAGCCAACACCACACTGTGTGTGCTTCTGTGGGTGTCTGTGTAGTTAATCAATAGCTGCTTAATTTTTCCGTGGAGCACACAATGGAGACACGGCCCAGGCTCTGCTGTTTACCTGATGTAACAGTCAAAACAGTCTTCTGAATAGAGAGCCAGCAGTAGCCACCCAGTCCCTGCCGGCTTCTCCACATTAGGGGCTAATGGGAGCGTTTACTAACAGCCAAAGAAATTATTTATTAGGGTATGAAACCTTTAATTTAGAAGGAAGGTTTCACATTCTCTTTTTTTTTCCCCCTACAACTCCTAATCTGCAGAACATCGCAAGGCCAAAATTTTAATGCATTTGTACATCTATTTCGAAGCGATGTGGGTGTCTCTGAAAAGGTACCGTTTTGAAGTACAACAAACAATGTATTCGTAGCAATCTTCTTTGAACCAACAAGGTTCTAGAAACTCAAAGATCCAGATCAATCAAACCCAGTATATTACATTCTCCGCTCTGTTAGTTTTAGATTTAAACTGTTTTATAGATGTTGAAATCGCAACAAGGATTCCCCAGCTGCTAGAAATGCCTCTGATGGAGCAGGGCAAAGTCTCATCTGGAGAAAATACACTGGAAACTGATACTTCATCTTTCCTTCTGCTCCCCTAACTACCCAGTACAACAGGTTTCTGTCTTGTGGGATGGATTTCATCATCCTGTATGCATTTTGGTGTAGGCAGTTGCCCCTGTTATCCTTACTAGAGACTGACACAAGGGGATAAAACCTTTCCTGACCCTGCCAAAGGTGATGAGAAAATTACTTTGAATCTAAAAATTTGTGAAATTCACGATCATATTGAAACAGCAAATGCTGACAAAAGTATGAAATGGTATAAATAGCTTTATTGTTTACAGAATATTCTCAACTGCAGTTGCTCCCAGTTTATTTATTTGTACGTACACAGATGGGCCTTATGTACCCAGGAGGAAAGAACACAAACAAAGACTTTTTCTCTCTTTTTTTTCATATTTGGAGGAAGAAAACATGACCTCTGACATGCTCTCTCAGAACAAGACAAAAGGCAAATGTGGGCCTCTCTCTCTGATACTTCCCCTCCCACCCCCGTTTTCACTTTTACAACTTCCTGTGCTTCTCCTGGAAAACATATCTTGTTGGTGTGCAGGTATTGGAGTTCTTTCCCCCTCTCCTCTGGATCCTGTTGCTTGTTTGGAGGAGGAGAAAAACCTTTAGGTAATTTAGAAGTCTTCTCTCAGCCATGCCAAGTTTGACCCTGTTCCCCGGGCCCACCTGAATGCCTGGGGAGCTCATCAACACTGCTGAGCCTCTGGAGATAGTTCAGGTTCCCTAATAAACCCCCTGTGCCTGAACTGACACCACTGAAGCAAGAATAACACCTGTACAATCAAAACAAATCAAAGAAAACCTGATCCATTGTTGCTCTGTGTTCCCTTTGCCCCCCTACAAAAGAGGCAGGGGGTCCCATGTGAATCACCTGTGAGGATTCAGGGCTAGTTTATTTAGGACTTTAGGGCCTGTACAGAGGTGCACTTGGTGCAGAAATCAAGGCATATAATCTCTTTAAAAGTCTTTTAGACAGTGGACAGTCAGGTGCAAGTTAAGAGAGCCTCAGTACTTCCCAGACTGACACAAAGGGACAAAACTCCTTTTCCCAGACAGCACAGCATAGCAAGGGCGAATACATTCTAATATCCTTTGTGTAGAAAAAAATGGATCCTTGTGAATAATTAGACATTGTAATTCTGGACTGTTTTGAATTAGAAAAGTGTGGGCATCATACATCCAAAATTTCAGAATGCTGCTCTGAGTTTGTCTTACCTTTGATTATTTTTTTTTCCCGCAGAAGGGTGGGAAACACTGCTTCTTCATGTCTGCTTTTGTAGATAGGATCAGCCTAGGAGCAAAATTTCTTCCTTCAGCTTTAAACATGCTTCCACCAATGTTTAATTTTGCCATTTCAAAAATGCTAAGGTTTGCAGCTGTTCACTTTTAATCATCCTTGGAAAGATTTCTGTACAAGTAGCTGACTTCTTTCCCCTTCCTAAATCTGCATCTATGTCTTTTCCCATGGAACTTGTCCCCTCCACTTTAGAAAAGGCAATGAGTACTTGTGACTAAAGCAGATAGGTGTGAGCAATCAGGTAGTGTAAATATTTGCATGGATAAGAAACATAATTTACGGAGACAATTGAGACAAAATAAAGGTGCTCTATATAATTAGCATAATATCTGCATGTCATCATTTTCCCATTGTATTATTATGACTCTGTTGATTAACCAGGTGTAAAAAGATTTGGAAAGACCAGGAAAAAAAGTTAGGAAATGATAAGTAGTAGGTAAGAGGAAGCAGAGAACGAAAATATATATGTGTCCAGCTCAAAGTACATTTAATCTGTTTCTTGACAGTGCAGAATTGGGAACTAAAGTCTGAGGGCTTCTGTTGGTTCCAAACTGATAAGATTGATCTAAATTATGGTTTCTTGAGAGCGTAATTTTTTTCCAGTGACAGTTTTTCTGCTTCCATTTGCTTAAAGAAGGAGGAAAATCTTGACCTTTTCAGCAGTGGAAGGCAGTTCTCCTGAAGATTTTCATCCCTGTCGAGCTTTTTTTCCTTTGATCCATGGGAATGGAGGTACCTGCAAGCTGGCTTGATGGGTGCAGTTTGGCTGACGTGATGGGAGAGTTCAGACCTCCAAGAAGGAGATTACAGACTTCCTGCCAGAAGGGGGTAATTTTGTCGGAGGTGCAAGTATACTACGTGTTCCAGAGATGACAGAAAGTGTTGACACTGACACTTATTCCCTGGAGTTTGGTAGTTTAGCAGAGTGGAATATTGCAGAAGTCTCCAGAGGAAAAGTGAAGATGTCACATTGATGACATCCCAAATACTGCCCCAGTTCTCCCGTGAAAACACTGAGGCTACCTCCTTAATACTAACTCTCTCTGGATAGGAATGACTGTGTGCATGAGTAATTATGAAAGTAAAACTCACTGCAGACAGCAAACCACATACACCTCAAAGTCATTAAGTACATTTTGGAAGGACAGTACTGGGGGGTTTGCAGGTGACTGGGCATCGGTGGCGGCCCACCTGACCATAAGAGAGGTGTGACTCTCAAGTTGAAATGACAGTTTAATCCCTAAGGACACATAGGCATTTATATTTAAAACTCACATAACTTTCATGTTCATTAAGCACGTTAGAAGTGGTGGATAATTTATAAAATACCTTGTTCTCACCTCAAACAGCTTAACGTGTGCTTGCCCTTAGGTTGAAGTGTAAGAACTGAAAGCTTCCACCTGCGTCTGAACTCTAGATGCAAATTTTCTTGATAAAATTGTATATAAAAAAAAAATCGGGTGTTTTTTTGCTCTTGAGCAGATCTTTTTCATAGATAAATTACAATAATTTTATAAAACTGCCTGTTCAATGTAGTAGCAAGGATTTTAATGATGATATGTCTGCACAGTTCCTGTCTAGTTAATGAAATATGTATTATATTTAGATTTAAATCAAATCTCAAGTCTGGCTTCTCCTGTTCTTGGTTTTGTATGGTGGGGTTTATGTCATTTTTTTGTGTATGTTTTTCAAGGATAATGCTGTTTCTGCATTTTAGTAACTATATGGATTTGTCTTTGTGATATTTACTACACTGTCCCTTGCTGTGAAATATATGCTATACAACTCATTTCATATTCCTCACTGCATTGACAAGCAGGTTTTTAAGTGGTATTTTGTATATTTTTGGCAAAATACATACATTCAGCAAAACTCTCATGTACAGCTTGAGAATGTGTACTCAAGCAAACTCAGGTTTATTGCTTTCTTGCATTTAGTGTTATTTTTTGGTATATTTGGACTTGATTCAACAAAGCACTCAGGAGTTTACTTAAATGCAAAGTTACAAGTACTTAAATGTAAAGGCAGGTGCATTTCTATGTTTTGCCATACTAAGATCATAACACTTACAGTGTCTTCACATCCCTTGGGTAAAATCTATCCTAACCACATTGTCTATTGTATTTTCATATCACACCATAGCACACCACAGATGAGGCACATACAGCTGCATCTCCATGAAAGGCAAAAAAACACCCAGACTTGGCTAGATGGACTGTTATTCTCCAGCAGAAGGAATTCCATTGCAAGTTGTTTTTTGCTGGACACCCAGAATCTGTAGGATATACCCTTCTGACCTAGCACAGCTTATAGCAAGCTGTGCTCTGCAGCTTTTCTCCCAACACTTCAGGGCAAGGCTTTTCAAACAGCATTCCATCCTCACAAACATCTGCTCAGCATTTGAGAGGAGTCGGGATCTGCCATCCATCTTTATACCATTCCTGTTACTGCTGCATTAGTTAGTCCCCTGAATAACACCATACAGAACATATGACAGTCTCTTACTGTTAATGGTGCTATTGTAGAATCACACTTCCGAAAAATACCACCTCAAGCAAAATATTGCAGGTAATTTAGTACTGTCTTTCAGGAAAGCACATTCTGGGGTTAGTGAAAGTTTGTCTTTGTGAATGTGAAAGGACCCCACTGTTTGAACCACTTGAAATGGTACTTATTGTTCTCACTTGGATAATTTTCTTAATGAAAACAGGAGTGTTTTTCTTACTTGCTTTGCCCCCCAGATGAACACCTTTCATTGAGAACACAGCCCCGACAGGGGTTATTGTCAGGCAAGCCATGGCAATCAATGCTGATGCCAGAAGGGAAGTCAGAGCACAGATGGCAGCCATGAGCACTGCCTTTCCTGTCCTCTCTCCTGGTCCTTGAGATGGGATGTGCAAAAAAGGCTTGGAACTTTGACTGTTGCCCACGCAGCAAAACATTGGATAACCAACCATATAATTATGGTCTGATGGTGTCCTCTGCCCTCTTCACAGAGGGGATAGGTGCAGAGTCAAGATCTGGGGATTCCTAGGGTGCTCCTTGGAGGGCCAAAAACTGCTCTGGATGGATATGCCAAGAGATTTACAACTGTGAGAGCTATCAAAATATAATGGTCTGCTCCAGAAGACCTTTTAATTTTGCTGGCCCTCACTTAGAGAACAATGTGTAGAACAAGTGAGTAGAGTGCTTTCTGTGCCATCCACTGACACATTGCATTGCAGTTTGGCAGTTGCAGGGTCAAGAGTCAGGTTTCACCACAAGGGAGGTGTAAGAGCCTTAGGGCAATGACTTTCCTCTAATTAGAGCCACCTCATATAGACAGACATTTAACAGACAGTGACGACACTTCTGAAAAGCTATGAAGTGTTTCTTTCAGCATTAACTATCTTAGTTGCGACTGAATTGCAGCCAAATGAATGTATATAAAGAGAACCCGTGTCCACAACGTGGCCTTGCTGCTGTCTACGGGCTCTTATTTTTCAGTTCATTGGGAAAGGGACACCTGTTACACATGCTTATAATTTAATAACTGAATATTAAAAATCTAGGTACTACTGTGCAAATCTACCAAATACACTGAGCCACACACCTTAGGGTCAAACCTGGCTCTGTTTAGAGGAGGGAGATGTTTTTCACACAGAGTAGATCTTCAGTTTATTTTTTCATGATGAAGTGTATCGAGGCATTGCATTGCATTACCTTTTTTTTTAATGCCATGTGCTTTGACCATTAGCAGGAGGGTACATGCAGACGTGTCGTTTATGAAATGGTGTTACAAGTTCAAGACGCCTTTAGAAACAGGTAATGCACTGCCACTGAAATGGATGGGTGAGGGTACAGCGTTCAGGGCAGCCTTATCATCTCTGAGCTCCTGTCAGGGCAACTGCAAAGTTAGTTTCACTCGACTTTTTCATTTCTCACTTGTCTTTTTCCTCAGCATAGACATCCATTATTCAGACTGTTTTTGAGGGCTTCTGGAAAAGCCCTACAGGAGAGCAAGGTGGGAGCTTGGCAACTCTTGCAACTGTTGGGTATCAAGAAAACTGTTAAAGAAAAAAAAAAGGAAAAATTGTCCCTGGATTAAATCAAAGTAAAATGGTGTTGTTTTAAAAGGTGCCTAGACGTTGTGGTTGGATTTTGCGGGGTCTGTTGGCACGATCTGATGAGCCTGTTTTCAGCGCTTGCTTGCTCAAGGTTGCTCCGGCACCTGCGCAGAGCCGGGCGACTGATCTGGCTCTGGCCAACGCCAGCAGACGCGCATCGCGGGTTTCCATATGGCAGCCCAGACGCGCCGTGCTTTCTTCCCATAGGGTCTTCCCCGTCGGGAGCGCCCAGGTTGGGCTGGGGGCTCCCGAAACGAACGCGCGAGCGCTTCCACCTCGAGGCGTTCGCGGACTTGCTCGTCGGGGGCTCCCTGGCTTTCATTACGGGGGCTTTTAAAACGCCACGATCACGCCGCCGGAGGCGCCAGGTTGATGCCAGGCACGACGGGAGACAAGCCACCACCACCCCACGCACACACACGCACACACACACGCACATATACACACATACACATGCAGACACACACACGCACATATACACACATACACATACAGACACACACACGCACATATACACACATACACATGCAGACACACACACGCACATATACACACATACACATACAGACACACACACGCACATATACACACATACACATACAGACACACACACGCACATATACACACATACACATACAGACACACACACGCACATATACACACATACACATACAGACACACACACGCACATATACACACATACACATACAGACACACACACGCACATATACACACATACACATACAGACACACACACGCACATATACACACATACACATACAGACACACACACGCACATATACACACATACACATACAGACACACACACGCACATATACACACATACACATACAGACACACACACGCACATATACACACATACACATACAGACACACACACGCACATATACACACATACACATACAGACACACACACGCACATATACACACATACACATACAGACACACACACGCACATATACACACATACACATACAGACACACACACGCACATATACACACATACACATACAGACACACACACGCACATATACACACATACACATACAGACACACACACGCACATATACACACATACACATACAGACACACACACGCACATATACACACATACACATACAGACACACACACGCACATATACACACATACACATACAGACACACACACGCACATATACACACATACACATGCAGACACACAGACACACACACACATACACACATACACAACCCCCTCCCTATACACACACACCCCCACACCCCCCTTCCCGCGCCAGCAGCGGGTGCGGGCGGCGCCCGTTCCGTTCCGTTCCGCTCCGCTCCGCAGCGCGGTGCGGGCGCGGTTCCCGGGCGCGGTTCCCGGTTCCCGGTGCGGTTCCCGGTTCCCGGCGCGGTTCCCGGGCGGCGGCTCCGGGGGGTTCCGGGCGCGGCCATTGGCTGCGCGGCGGCGCGCGCTGATAGGCCGTGAGGATGCGCAGGCGATTCATCACCGGCGGGTCCCGCGGAGCGCGCCTGTCACCAGTATTGATTTCAGAGGATGGACTAAATTCCCTAGGATTTCCATTAAGAATTNCAACCAACTGTAAGCACGCAGGGTAGCCAGGCAGACATGGATATGAGATGGCACTGTGAAAACTCTCAGGTAGCTTCTTCTCTCACAGCCGATGCAGAGCACAGGCGAAGCATTGCCGCATGCAGGGTTTAAGATACCTTTAGGCTGACGGCAAGGAGGAGAAAGGAAAAAAAAAAAAAAAAAAAAAAAAAAAAACAATTTATCCCTTTTTACTAAAAATGATTTTTTTTT
>VXAY01005111.1:136130-162231 GCA_013399855.1 Oxyruncus cristatus | reverse complement strand
TTAGAATATGTCTCCTTGGAGATTGCATGTCATTAATATTAAGATCAAATTTCTGCACGATGTATGTTTTAAATCTAGAAAAGCTTTTAAATGTGGTGGTTTTTTTTCTTTTCTGCTCCAAGAAAATAACGCTTTGGTACCCAGAGCATGGATGCTGCTGGTTTTTCTCTCTTCTGCTTTTTTTAAACAATAGAGCCTTTTTTTTAGCATGTTTGCTACAAATTGTCGAAAGGAAAGTCGAGAAGAATCAAATAAAAGCATGAATAAAACCTGCTTCCAATAATTGCCAGGCTGCTTTCTTTTTAACTATCTAGCAATTATTTTGGCTTAAATGATGCTTAAACCCTGACCATGCATGCTTTTCATCTTGGCTTAGAATATGTGTGTACGTGTGTGTGTGTACGTATGTGTGTACTTGTTTTGATTTCATTTTTTTTCAGTGAGCGTTTGCACAACGGGAATTCCTGTGAGTTTTATGCATGCTTTGATAAGAAAAATCGCATATAAATGAATGACTGTATCTGATTGACTAATATGTGGTGGTATATAATGCAAAGTAGTTTAATTTTTAAATGAGTTCCTTCTAATCTTTCGGGGGAGGGTTAATCGCTGCATGTTTATGACAATGAAAGTGTTTGTGTATTTTTTAAAGGTTGATTGTTTATTTGGTTGTTTCTAACACCAAAGAGCAAGGGGGTTCTGCATTTATTTATTTATTTATTTATTTATTTATTTATTTGAAAATAACGAACCTCCAAGGCATCTAATTTAAAAGACCTTTTGTTACAAAGCTTTCCATATTACCTGAAAACGAGCAGAAAGGTATGTGTTTGTGCATGGAGCGCTCAGCTCCTCTGGGGAGGTTTGTGATCTTTTTAGCTCCTTATTCTCCCCAAGAAGAGTTAAAATGCCGTGGCACTGTCGCGCCTGCATGCACCATGGGAATTCTGCTGGCAACACCAGAGCTGGCATCAGGTGGTACAGGTGCATCACGATAGTAGGCGAAGACAAAGGTGAGGATGAGGGTTGCCAAAAGAGGTTAAAGGGCTTTTAAAGCAAGGAAGCAGCAGCTTCCATCTTTACATAAACCTCTCATTTCCCCCCATTAGCTAGAAAGGGGGAAAGCCTTTCTTGGTACATTAGTTTTCTATCAAGTGAATCAGAGGATTATAAAGTAGGGGAGACAGTTGTTCAGTTTTATCCTGGTTTACAGGTTATAACCATTGTGTTGAGAGGAGTTATGATTTTGAGGGGCTTTTCCACAATTATCTGAAGGTTGCCTGCTGCACTGGATCTGAACTATCTTACCATTTTTTTATTTATTGCTGCAGTTGTGGGGCTAAGGATCAAACATTACCTTTGGTGTACCGGGTATATTGTGTAATGCTGTTTGCATTTGTTAGCTGGGCTTCCTCAGAGTTCTGCCATTAAGCCTTTTAGGGATCGTTTATAGTATGCATTTAAATCACTGAACATGCCATTCTATAAAGCAGCTCGTCTCTTATTGCTCTGAGCTGATTTTGTTCTTCCCATAGGATCTTACCCCCAAAAAGTATTTTGGGTATCTGTTAGAGTTTTCCCATGCCAAATGGTTCTGGCCTGTTGGTATCTTAGGCCACTATTCGAGTTCAGGCTGAAAACTTTGTGAATTGAGTTTACCATTCCCAGCTCTCTTCCTAATAGTCCTCCATATCACCTAGGCTTCATATATAATTTGACACAGCTGACAGCATCCACTTAGAAGAAGCTTAGGGCTGAGCCAGACTGGAAATTGAATTGCATCTCAACTCCCTAATATTAATGATCCTTCCAGGTCAGCAGAGGAGTAATTGCCAGGGCAGCCTGAGGAATTGTCCATTAAACCTGCCTAGATGGTAGCTCACCTGTGGAGAGGTGCATCTAGATAGCATGTACAAAATGAATTCCATTTGCTTAATAAAAGGTCTGCTAGAGTTAGGAATATCTCAAAAGCCAACATGTGGTCTCAAGTTTAATACTGATTAATGTTTCTGGCATTTTAAGATTGCTTATAACTAAGACTTAGCAGAATTACCTTAGATGTCTCTGAAAAAGCAATTCACAGAAAAGTCTGGTTGGTGGTTGTATCTTGAAGGGCAAGCCTGTGCTTCTGTAAAGGTATAGTTTGATCTAAAACCTTGTGGCATAAAGCAAGACAAGAAAAGTTCATATTGTCCATGTTCTTTAGTCCTTGAAGTAGCTGCGCATTTAAAATAACCCATTAATCAGTCAAAGTTTGTATACACAACCTGATTAGGTGGGCAGTTGGACCTTTAAATCCAAAATCAATATTCAACAGGAATTCAGAGGAGACAAACAGCCTAAGGACAGTGTTTAAAAACTCAACTGTGCTTTATGTCTTGGAGTAATGCTGATTTAGCAAGAAAGCCCAGTCACAGTGCGAGAGGATTTATTTTTTGACCTTGTGCATTTGAGATGACACAGAAAGTTAAGATTTGTCAGCATGGCTTTACTACCATGAGGAGGAAATGCAGAGGAGCTTCAGCCATCCTGTGGTGCCATTATGGAAGGTACCCACGTGAAGTACCAGAGAACAGGGGTGCAAAGAAAAGATTAAAAGACAGATGTTTCAAAATGAAAATCACATTCTTCTGAAGGTGCTCCTGTGCCAGGTTGGTGATTTAACAAAAGTACCATGATGAGGGTAGTTTGGTGACAGAAATGAGAAAACAATCTAACCTGTAATCCAAATAGAGTATATAATCTATGAGATCTGGGACCACTGCCTGCTCATCTGTCCTCTCTCTCTTCGCAGCTATTGAAAATCACGGTGTTTGGGTTCTTTTCAACAGCCACATAAACTATAGCAGCTCCATATCACAAAAGGATTTCCCACTCTGCTGACACCCTTCTACCTTGGGTCCCCAGTTACCACTGCTTAGAGGAGTTGTTTCCTCTCCTTAGAGCTCTTTATGTCTTCACATTTTTAGAGATAGTGTCACAGCTTTGTTGGGTTGTGTGTATATATGTACTGTATACAAAAGAAAGCCTTTCTGAGCCTTTCAAGATAAATAGTTGAAGAAAACAACATAGTCAGTCTTAGCCAAGGAGAAGCTTGACAGTCAGAACTTGTTGGTAAACAGTGAATGATTTTCATAATGTCTTGGTTGACATCTTCAATAGCTTGAAATAGTTAATAATTATTTTAGTTGTGTGTATTGCTATAAAATTTAGTCATTCTATTTGTTTCATGTTACTAATTCTTACTCATTAGTGTTTTTTCAGCAGCTGTTTTTTCTGACACAAAAATTAATTTTACACTTGTTTTGCACATTCAGCCAGTAGTAATTTTGGATTTCTGGATTTATTGTTCTCTCTTTGTTACTAAGATTTCTGACGTGGTTTTTCAGTCTATAGGGTGTTTTGTCCTGCTCTCGCAAGCGGCTCTGACCAGCAGATCTAGGAAAAGTCTGATAAAAGCATGAGAAGTTGCTCTTGTGGGGTAGTTTGAATGATTACAGTCTTTGCTATGTTTTTCTGCCCTGGCTTTCTCTTTTTTCCTTGTCTACATCTCAACTGTACTTTATTTTTGCCACTGGGATGCGTAATTAGATTTAGCTATGTAATCACATGCACTTAAATAGGGCTAATGCCTTTTTTTTTTTCAGATCATATCTTTCAATCCCTTTTTGGGTGAAACTTCAGGTAATGTCTCCAATCTAAGTACCATATCAAGATGAGACAAAGTAAAGGCCGAGGGCAAAACTTACAGTCAACAGCTTTTTGAAAGGATATGGGGTGACTTCACATCAACATGCAGCCAACAAAACCCTCACAATCCCTCTGAAGAAATACTTGTCAGGACTGTTTCTGTGCAGCCCACAACCACAAGCTGGTTAGTTTTTGATGGGATGCTGCAAAGGAGGTCAAATTATTGTTCTGTGCCCATACCTCCAGATTGCTACTAGCTTTTTTTTAACTCTAATACTTCATTTGACAGCATTACTAGGGAATGGTAATTCTAGAGAATGCACTTCTATACTAGAGAAGGGAAAAAATGTGTACAAAAAAAAAAAAAGAAAACCAGAAAGACCAGGGATTAGAAAGTGTGTTCTGTATGTGCAGGAAATCTGAGCATTGTGGACAGACCGGTTAGTCCTGTGCAGCAGTGTGGCTGGGTTTCCAAAAATGGTGGATTTAGGGTGAAATTCTACCATCCTTAAAGTTGGTGGAAGTTTTGTCATTGACTTCAGTGTCACTGACATGTTATCCTTGGCAGAAGTCTGAGTAGCACAGAGCATAAAGTCTAAGTATGTAAGGACATATGAATTGATTTCTAAACCTCTCTTGTCTCTTGGATGATTGTTGCTTAAAGTATATCAAAATTAAGTGGGAAACGAGCAAGATGGTATTTTCACCAAAATGATTAATTTTAAATTTCATCTCATGAACTAAGTGATTCCTTGCCAGTAAAGAGCTGGGAAGTTTTCAGGTGGTAAGGCATTTCTCACGCTGAGAGTCTGTAATGTCTAGGAGCTTTGGAACACTCTGGTTTGAATCTAGCCATATGTTTTTGGCACAAATCCAGAAATACAAAGTTGTGGACTTTAGCACAGAGTAAATTGCACTTCTTGGCCACAATAATGTTAGAGTCTTGTTTGCTGGTTTCTCTAAATTGGCTGTGGTATGGCTCCAAACCAGTAAAAATGAAATTACACGAAATAAAGTCTTAAATTATTTTCCCTAAGTTTCCACAAGTTTTGTGGGTTTTTTTTTTCTGTTTTGTAGTTCTTCTGATTTCTTTTACTCCCCTTCCTATCTATTTCAAAACTCCCTTGCTAGTTCACTCTCATTGTGAAGCTATACCACCATGTATGCTGTTGTTATATTTTTACATATTGGAGGCTGAGGGAAGTACTTTGCTTTTTTTCTGGTGGTGTTTAATGCTGCTCCACCTTAGGGTTTTGTTGGACTTCCAGAATTTTTCTGTGGTGTTATTTGAACTATTAACCAAACACATCAAGTTAGCAAAGTTGGTGAGCAAGTTCGGTGTCAGAAAAAGGGCGATTGGAGTCTGGGGCTTTGTCTCTGCTCTATGACTGCTACCAATTCTTACACCTCCCTCAAAGCAGATTGTACACCTTGGGCACGACTGCACCAAAGAGGTGGAGAATGGCTTTTGGTTTTCACCTGTTTTATCGTGCATGACCAAAGGATCTTTAAGAAAGGTGGTTCCCAGAGAGTACACAGGAAATGAGCAAATATACATTATTTTTGTAGGGTATGTTGTACAGTAGAAGCAAAAATGAAGTTCGTATGGCCCTTAGGAGTAAAGCATATTTTTGAGTTCCCTATTGATGTTAGAATTACTTAATAACAGGGATATGACAGAGAATGAAAAGTCAAAAATTTACATATAACACAGGTAGATTCAATACTAGTATTAAGTATCATTAATGCACCAACGTTGGGGAAGCTGAGGAATGAGTACATGGACAAAGTACAAACCTCTGCCATGTTTTATAGCAGCAAGGAAGGGGTGGGAGACGGCTTAGCCAAAATCACAGCAGGCCCGTAAAAATGTCCCTTCCGGTAAACTCCACTGCCAAATGCAAATATGTTCAGTGCGGTTGATGTCAACGTGAACCACCGTAGGCTGGGCAAGCTCACTTCCCCTGGCCCATGCCAACTTCACGGTGCTTTGCAAAGCCAAGCTAAAAAGTGTAGCCTGTGATTTCATAGAGGATGTCCATCTGCACTGAACAGCCTGAGCAGCCCCGGGCCCTCGCCAACAACTGTGTCTGCGGAACTGCCGCATCCCACGTGAGCATCAGTGACCGATTCAGCACATGGTGCATCAGTGCCAGAAATAACTCTCCTCTTGTCCTAGGCATAAAGGGCACAATGCTAGGGTACTACACCCTTAGTCATCTTTAAGCTTAGCCCTGAGAAACAGAGTTTGCATCCTCTACATGAGTTTAAACTCAGTCTGCACCAGCAGAATATCTCTGCAGGAGTCCCCTGGTATGTATTGCTACTAGCGGATTATAGTTGACTCGTTCAGTTTTGGTTAGGAAGAGACTTTACAGGAGAGCCATTATGTTACTCCTCTCCCTATTTGTTGCATTTATTCCAGCTAGCTAAACAGTAAGATGTTTCTGCTAACTCTTGCAGGGGTCAGGGTGCATGAAATAGCTGAGAGAGAATCAGCATAATTTATTTCTTTCTGTCTGTATCTTAAGTTCTAGGTTGCCAGTTGCACCATTTTTACCTAGAAGCATGAACAAAGTAAGACAGCACTCTTTTCCATAAGCTACACTGACAATTGTCATCTTTACCAGCCCTGACTCTTCCCTTTGCAGCTTTCTTTACCTGTGCAGCAAATTTCTATTGCTACATATTTCCCCTGTCTACAGGGGATATATAGGAAATAACATAAGCAAAGCGATAGCGGAGACATCTGAAAAGGCTGCAGAGGCGACCTTTGCAAAATACTCCTTCAGGGTTACTGGGGAGGACATCTGAGGCAGAAAGGATACAGACTGACATTCAAATCTCACTGGTTTTGTGCACCAGACAGTTGCAAAGGAAATAATAGCAACTTTTAAGTCCATAGGAATGTATCTGTCACTTTGTCTAATCTTTGCTTTCTGGCAGCCTAAAATAGGCAACTGAGATGGTAACCTAGCCCTGAAAAAGACAATTTTCTTGTGTCCAAACTCTCTGTAATACCTGTTCCCCATTGCTATATAGGTGACATATCTGAACCAGGAATGGGCAGCATCTTTTATGACAGTGGGAGCATTCTTCCAGTGTGCATCCACTGCAAGATCAGGATCTCTGGCAGCTGATCCATGACCCTTGCTCCTGCCTTGCATTGTGCCAGGGCTGACTTGACTGCTCTAGTAGACTTTGTATTATTCTTTTTATAGCCTGGTATCCAGACGGCTTCAAGGATTAAAGTCAGCTTTTCAACTTCAGGTATTGTTGTACTTGGAAATAGGAAAACTGAAAGTAACCTGAGTAAATAATCTAAAGATAGAGTGGGGAAGAGACTACTTCCCATTGGAAATCTACCTCAACTGTAATTCATTTCAATTCCAAGAGAAGGTTCTCATTTATTTGTGATTAATTAGACAGAACCATCTTGAGAGTACTAAATAATAGGATGATTCTGGAAAATAACATTATTCCCCTTGAATGAACTATAAGCAGCTTCATTTGTTTATCAGACTATCAGTGCATGGCATATGCGTGTACTACTGCTGAGTGATAAAGAGCAAAATGGAAAGATGGATTGCCTTAGCCATGTTGATATCCAGAGACAGAGCAGATGAAGCTGTGAAAAATGTTAGTTAAACAATGTTCTCACAGTGTGGAAACTGATGTTAGACAGAGCCTGACTAGAGTCTGCATCTCTCTTAGCTACAGGCTTGGCACTCTGGGTCCTGTTCTTTCCGGCCCCACTTCCTTCCCCAGTCAGTCTGCAAGTGCGGGATTATCTGTATTTATACCTTGAATGTAGTAAATCCCATTCCTTTGTGTATTTCTGGGAACTTACGTTCCTAATTTATTTATGAATATGACAGATAATTATAGTTGACTCGTTCAATTTGAGGATCCAATCAAAAATTTAACATAACAGATAAAAATCCCATTATTCTACCATTTTGGAGAAAGTTTGAATCACTGCTAAACTAACACACATGCAATTCATAGAGCTTTGTACTTCACCTGGTCTTACGCTAAAACATTAGTGCCATTATTTCCAGATATTAGAAGTAATTTTTCTTTCCAATGAATCTTCTCTATTGGGCTTTTCCTCCAGTATCAGTATCCCAGAACAGGACACCAGTCCAACAGAGGGCATTGGGAATGATCGATAAATCGTGTCTTGAGTTGAAATTATACTGAATGCTGAAGTTGTCTAATAATTAAGTATGTTGGGAAAAGTGTAATCATGGTTGCATTTTCCAGGTACCATTTGAGTTACTCTTGATTCAGTGTTTTGCATGTATGTATATGACCTGAAATAAGCCAACAAGTCATTAAGCTGTTCTTTGGTGTTGGGTGGACTTCTTCCTCTAGTGAATGTTTGTTGATTTGGAGGTGACTTTTCTTCCTCTTGTGAACAGTTTTGCATGGATTTATGCTTAATTGTACTAGTGCTGCTAACTGGGAGGGGGAAGGATATTCTTGGAAGAAAGGAGAAACAGAAATACCCTGTGGCCCTTGCAAAATAACTGAGAGTGGGGATTGAGGAAAACACCACATGTTCTGTGTCTGCTGGGTTTGTCTCTGCCCTCAGAGGGTGGTCCTGTAAGTTGGACACAGTTGCCAGATATGGTCCTCAGAACTGAGGCAATTAGTGAGCTCCTCAGTCAAAAGAAGCTTGGGGGTTTTATCTTCTTTTTTGTAAATTCATGTTGACCTACTGGAAATGTTAGTAGCTGCATAAATTGCTGAATCTGATTTCCATGTAAGGTGTTCTTGGTCTGGCATACTGGAAAGGGTGCTCTGTTCAGCAGGCACTCTCAGTTTCTAAAAAAACAATGAGGAATTTCAACAGGGAACACTATGATAGCACATGCACAGGGGTGTCACCTGCAATCAAACTGCTGATGCTCTTCCTTGTGCTGGTGGCCTGATTTCGGGCTGCCAGCGTGGTATGTGTGCCCAGTCCATGATCCCTCCATCTGAGGAAACCAGCCAGGTCTGGATGCTGAATTGAGCAAAACACTGGCTTCATTCCAAGGATCTCTAATTTTATTAGGTTGTCTGTGTGAAGCAGGTGGCTACTGAGTACCAGATACATTTTAAGAGTTGAGATTGTAGTCTTTATCGGGGAAGTTTTGTTTATCTCGCACTGCAGAGGTCAGATCAGGGGAAACAGTGGTGCTCTCCTTACCATCAATTTCATGCCAATTAAAATCTCAAAGTAAGAGTCCTGTAACTGGCTCTGCTGCCCTTGTTAGTGCAGTCTCTTCTTCATTTTATTTTTTAACCTCATTTACAGTGGAAGAATGAGTGTTATACACTCATTTCAGAACCAGTATCCCCGTGAAATTCCTGGGGTCAATACTTGCTTCTTATATCTGTTGTTTCTTTCTGGCTGAAAATTCAGCTAAGGATCATTGCATGTGCCCTTGCTCCGTACCTGGTCCTCTGGCACTGCACATTGTGCCAGGAGCTCTCATGCAGTAGTCCCACTTAGAGCCATGTCAGAACAAAGGGAACAGGAACTCTGGGCAAGAGCTTTCTTTCGGTATATTTTTAAAATAGAGCAGCCAATGCTCTCCCTGTATATACGTCTGCCTGCCACCAGGATCTCGCAAGCCTGCCGGCTTTGATTCCTGCCTTTGCACGTCGTGCCCATGAGGAAGACACCCTTCCCAAGGTCGCACACCAGTGTGCTTTTGTGCTCAGAAAACTGATGAAGGGTTATTCAGAACAACAAAGTGAAAAGTCTCTGAAAGGATTCGTCCCTCAGCAGGTACTTTGAATCTTGCATGCAGCTGTGGGCTACAGCTGTGGAAGTCACAGAGTTATAAATTAGCCTTGTGGGGACAGCTAATTGGCAGCTTCTCCTTCAAAACAAGACCCTTTTGTGCGGTGAGTATGTGTGTGCGTATTTTCATACTCAGGTGGAGCTGTAAAAATATTTGATACGTTTTTTCCCATTTTTCCTGCAGTGACTCAGCTGTGCAGGACAGCTTATGTATTTGAGAATGATCACAGTGAGCTTTCAGCCCTGATACAAAGGGAAAAGAATGCACAGGAGTAATCTGATTTCAGGCAAAGAATCTTCTTTGGACAGACATGCTACCCCAAACTTTTCAGTTGATACCATTCTCAAGAGCACTTGAACATAGTAAACACTGATTAGTGAATTGGAAGTAGTGGAAGAAAGGATTAATTAAATTGTAGAACATTATAATATTTATTATATGAGTTGATGATTGAGAAACCAGTCTTGGAAACTCCTATAGCCCCTTTAAAAAAAACAGCGTAAGAAGACTAGGGTAGTGTTGACTATGAGTAGCTTCTTTTATCTGTACATGTATTTCAGCCAACCTTTAGAAGATGTTTAGATGCATTAGGAACTCTTTTCTGTGTGTGGCTTTTGAGATGCATCAATTAACATAAGGCATTGGGGGAGAGAAACTTTCAGGATTTTGAGAAGTCAGGTTTTAACCAGGTTTAATAAAATAGATTTTTTTAAAAAAATCACTCCCACTTTGCTCACCCAGTGTAGCTGTAAGGAAATGTTTATATTAAATGTGAAAATTATGTGAGAATACCTGGGAGAGGTCACATTTTGAGATCTGAGTTGATAAGATGGTTGGGCGCAATGCCACAGAAAAAGCAACCACCAAAATCCACCTCCATGCTAGACCAACAGCAGGATTCAAGTTAAACTGGGAGGGAGTTACTGGTGCAGGCCAGAGAGGTCTCCAGCATCAATGTGGCATTAAATATAAAAATCTCGTGCTGAGAAGAAAAAACCTCTTACCACCCTTGCCTTGGGGAAGTTACAGGTGAGCATGTGCGTGCCTAATTCCTCCTTGAGTTTTTTGTTGCCTGTTTGCTTTCGGGGAGAGGTGGTCTTATTGGGTACAAATACGGGACATCAAACGAATTTAGCCTTGCTATTTCTAAACCAGAAAGAAATTACTTCGTTGAATTTCCCGATATATAGAGAGTCTCCACCCATCATTGGCATGGGAGAAATGTCCAAGCCTTTTCCAGCCAGCAGTAGTTCCATTCAGTTAAGAGACATCTCTGACTGAAGGCAGGGAAGTCTAGAAGAAGGCAGGGAAGTCTAGAAGAAGTCAGGAAGACACAAATTTCATAGAAAAACTCGTAGTGGTTCATTAACCCATACAGGAACTTATTCATAGTTCCCTAAGTTGAGAACATGAGACTGAAAAAGAGTTTCTGCATCGTAAATCCAGTCTGTTTCCAAAGTTCTCCTCTAGCATTACAGTTTAGGATGGACCTTTTTGCAGTAGAAATGCATGAAAAGGCTTTAGGCAGAAAAATGCCCAGCAGTGCAAATTTGGACCTTTAAATAGTTGTTCAGGAATGCTGAACAGTGAACTTATTTTTCTGTTTTATTTTTCTGTCATTTTCACTAGGCATTGTTTTAATATAGAGAGACCTGAACATATTACAATTCCACAACATAAGCATAAACATAGTTATATACTGTAATGAGAATTTCTGTTACTGGTTCCTGACAGAGCCTGTAGTAGATTATTGTTATTGGACATTTTTTTCAGATGTTCTTTCCTGACACCAGCAGTTTTCAGGTCGCCAACGCATTGGTGTTTTTTAAAAACCATCACCATTTTGTGTTTGTTATAATAATGAGAGTATAACGTTCGGGGGGCGTGGCGGTTGGAAAGACTACACGATGCATTCTTATTCTGCATATCTGTGTTTCAAAATGTTTACCGAGAACATTTGACCCTGACAACGTCTCATGGCCTCTGGGCTGGCCTTTCACAGTCATGCTAAGGAGGGGACATCCATTAGCTGAGAAATATTTCTGTACGTGAACCAAAGTAGCCTGTTAGCAGCAGTGCATTCATTTAAGAAGACATCTCAGTAATAGTGGAACAGCTAACGATATAATCCTAATCCAGGGGCTCCTCTCTTAATGATCTGAACTTCTGCAGAGCCTTTAGCAAAAACCAGAGGCTGGTAGATACATTGTTCTTTATCCAAGCGAAATTCGCTCTGGTAGCAGTGGGGGTAATGCCTGGTAGGACCTAAAGATTCGTTTAGTGCAATTACACCAGTGGAATTCATCCTTGCTTATAAAACCTTCTACTAGAGCCAGCTGACATTATGGGAGGGGAGTAGAAGTGGGAGATGAATTTAAAAGAGCAGTTAGGGGAAGAATTTGCCTGTAGAGCAATTCGGTCTTTTCTGTTTGATTTTGAAATTATTTTAATTATCTTTCATTTAAGCGTGTTGAACTTTTAATGCAAACAAAAAATTAGATGCTGCCACTAGAGGGGAAAGAGCACTCATTACAAAGAGCAGGCTTGGATGCAGGAGTTGGTGCACACAGCGCTGAAGCCACTTTTGTCTTTCAGGGAGTTGACTAAAATGGCTCTTGCCTTTGTGAACATCTGTGCATTTTATTCCTTCATCTCCTTTCTTTTTTTAAATATCCCTGTGCTTTAGTATCTCTTCTGTGATGAATAGCAAAAGTGGTGTGGGTCAAATATAGGAATGCTTCTTAGGTTTAAATCCATAATCTCTTCAATGCCTGGTATAGTTTAGCCCTCAACAGGTATGGCTTTAGGTGTTGGCACTTCTGAATTTGCACTGGATTTCTGTGGGAGAGGAGAAGAGGTCAAAAAATGACAACAAAATGCTAGTTCCTGTTTTATCTAAATGTCTTTATACTTTGGCTCTCCACAGGATAAATTATGGCATGAAATATTGATTTGTTGCAAGACATGGTTCCGTAGCTTATTTGCTTAACTTCTGCAGTATTCTAATGGAAATCCAATTTGATTTTGACAGGTTAGGGCTGTAGTTTTAAAGGCGAAGTGGCAGATTTGCAGATAGTGATTCCTTCAAGAGTGATTATAGAGACAGTTGCTTATATAATTACTGCATTATATGTATGTTACCAGTGTTACATGGCATTAAAATTAGTCGTTAATCCATTCATATTATCCCCAGTAGCTAAAAAGTCTGGGAATGGGAAAAGTAGAGCAACTACCATGAGAGATAGAATGTGTTCTCAAAGGAGACCCTGATTGCTTAAGAAAATGAGGTACCATGTCTGATAAGATTGCGTGCATGTATTTCAGAGATTCTGTCATTCCACTTTGCAGATAATTTTCTTAGCTAGAGTAATTAGGGCTATTTGTTGCTTGCATGGTTCTGTTTTAATGCTGAGCAGCTGCTGCTGTCACAAAAGTACTTTTTCTCTTGGGTATACCCAGTGCTGGCTGCAGCTCTCAGCTGTGCACTGAAGCATTGCAGCTCTTGCTTCTCTGAGCTAAAGTGTCCCTCTTACCAGGTTAGGCAGAGTAGAAGGGGCTAAAAATAAAGGGTCTTGGAGGTCATGGGTTATTGCCTATGGTAAAAGAAGCAGGAAGACAGAAACTAGTTTCATTTTGCAAAACATAAGGATGCATAAGTGGGAGGGGGATTGATCTAAATGCTTGGACTTTGGACAGAAATAATGAGTTTCCTGAATCTCTAGTCCTTCTAAATGTTTATATTTCCTGGCAAGTAAAAGCAGGAATGTTAAAACGATTGCATGCAGTGCATGGCATCTCCAGAATTATGTCCTTCTTGCGGTGGGACAGGCAGTGCAGGCTTTGAAGGTAGGACCCAATCCGAGGCCAAATACAACTACTCACCATTCTTAGAATTGACACTTTAATGCAGTTTTGAGTCATACAGCAGTGACCTAAGTGAAAGCAGCTGCAAAACGGTGATTGTATCTCTCTAAACATTATGAACTGCATAAATTAAACAGAATCTCCCCCAAACATACAAATGCTCAGTCTGCCCATTTTCTAGCTTACTGTGTACGAGGGAAGAATTAAATATTTAGTCATTTTCCTCATCTGTAGTAAGATTATGCTTTCTTTTAAATTATTCTTTTTTAATTAGTGGTTCAGGTGCTAGAAAAACACAGTGAGTTCAAAGCTTTATCTGCAAGGCTAAGCATTTGCTGTGCTGGCAAATGCTGTCGCTTGGACAGGTTATTGTTTGAACCAAGCAACTTTCAACCACTGTTAATTAGCTTTTTAACTCTTCTCTTTTTTCTTTTATTTTTTTTTTTTTCTGTTTCACAATAATTTTTCTGGTGTTTGCTCTGTGCTTCACCAGGTAAAGTAAACATTAAATCTCAATTAAGATTTCTATATTCATCAAGCAGAAATTCTCAGTTGCGTTCATTTCCATTGCCTCTGGGAAAGCAAAGCCGTTGTTTTGCACGAGATGGATGCATTATATGCCTGCAGACAGTGGACAGTGGGCTTTTGTCTAGTTTCTTGAATACGGTGAAATGTGCTGCAACAGATGTGCTCGTGAATAAAATATTCTAGTGAGCTGATTGCTAGTGTGCTCAGATTAGGTATGCTGTGTAATGTTAAGGCGTGTCCTTAACATATGGAGTACGTTTTCTGGAAAGCACAGTAGAGCCTGAGAAATAGTGTAGAGCCATACTTTGCCTACTGCAGTCTGGATGCAGTAGTAGCTGGTGCCTTGGTGTGATTCATATGAACCCCCACTGAGAGTGAAAAACCCAAGTCCTGGGAGAGGATCTGCGTATCGGGGAGGAATTCATTATCTTAAAAACAAAAAAGGTACAATAATAGCAAAAGGAACAATAAGGTAAGGTTTTGTAATTTTACCAGATTACAGAGGAGGATGAACGCCTCAGCATCCATAATAGAAGAACTGGAAATCGTAGTGATCCTGCTCTTGCGAGCAAGGGTTCCCAAAGAGCAGACACCTGTGGCAGTGAGGGAGCACTGCTCCCTATCCTTGCCGATACGGTGTCAAAGTGCTGGCTCTTGTTCACCATTTGCAGTGGGGGAATCCAGCTGGACAAAAATGTGTAGAAGTAGTGGCAGATTCTTGGTGCTTCACTGGAAGCACACCCAGTGAACGTAGTCGTGGCAGGGGCTGGTCCGACAGGGACGGTGGGGTGGGACAGTGCTGTGTGTGTCTCTGTCTGTCTCCGTTGCTGGTGTGAAACCTGGCGCCACGTTTCCCTGGAGAATTCATGCATCTCTGAGTGCAGTGAGAAAGTGTTTGTCACTGCCTTAATTTGCCAGGAAAGAGGGCTGCCTTGCCATTTGCAGTATGGAGAAGAGCCCTGGCTCATTTGTATGCAGGCAGCCAAGCCTAGGGATTTTTAAGCATCCCACGAAGTCACACTGGGGGATGCCTGGCCCAAAACAGCATCTCTGCATTTCATGCCAAAGATTGACCAGAAGTATACAACGTGTCACACAAAGAGTAATTAAATTTATTTTCAAATAAAAGATAAATAGGCAGAAAGATACAAACTTGTTCACCTGGGTCCTGCAAATGTTTTTGTAGCGCAGCTTTTGCTGTGGAATCTTGAAGAAGAAAAAATTATGTAACTATGTCTGTTCAGTAATCTGAATTATTCATTTGAAATGAAAATATTTTATAATCATATGTCAGAAAATAAGTGTGATTTCTGGGCAACTATGCCTAATAAGAACCCTGTGGTGTGAAATCTAGTCTATGGTTGCTAAATAGTTCTCCATCTTAAAGCTGTGCAGGGCTATGTGTATTTTTAGGCATCCTATCAATAAATATTTTATAAAGTGCTGCAGACAGTCAAGGGAGGAAATGTTCTGTTGCAGAGGAATCCAATTTCAGGTTCCCCATAAAATGATGTGGTTTATAGGGTTTGATATCAGATACAAAAACAAGGATGTTGTATAAAATGCATCAGATATTATCACTGAAGAAACCCCGCAGTGTTGTGAATAATTTGTGATCCTTCAAAGAAAACTAGAAGGGCTCTAAGCAGACCATCTAGTGATAAATATCAATCTACATGTGTTCCTATATTGATGAAAAAAGCTATTCCTTACTTTTATTAACAACAGGGTCAGATTGGTAGTAAAGGAAGGGAAGACAAATGGTCTTTATTGATACTTATACTACATGCTTAATGGAGAATAAATTTTGCACTATGACTGCATCTGCTGTTGAGAAAAGTCTGCCATCTCCAAGTCAGCATTTGGGGATTATAATCACTTCTTGGAGGCTTTGCTCTGGCATTTCCAGAACTCCTGATTTGCAGCATTGTGCGGTGGTGGCACTTGCTGTATGTACATTTTCTGTGTGCATGAGAACCACTTAATGCTCAGTCTGCTCCCGTTAAATTGATGCAGGGGATAACAGCCTTCCTGAAGTACAAATTGACGCACACAGCTGAGATTTAGCTATTAGCATAATCTTATAATGGCAGATTTAACTTTCAGAGCAGAATGACTGTAAACACCCCTTCTGCCAGCGTTTCGCAGCCCCGTTAAGCTGAAGAAACAGCCGGTCATGGAGGAGAAATGGCAGTAGGTGTGGTGGAGCGGTGGTGTCGTGCTTCCTGCTCACGAGCAGATGGGAGCCACTGGCTGGGAGCCTTGTCCTGCCTATAGGAAGCAAAATACTTATTCTTCTCTACTTGTCCACTTGGAGACTACCAGCCATCCCTCTCTTCATGGAGGGTTGGTGCCCACCTTTTCCTTTAGGTGCTTTCCATGTAAAGCCACCTTGACGTTTTCAATCAAAACTGAGCCATGAGTGTGGAAGCTTTTAGGAGGAAGAAACCGGCCATTAACTCTTTGTCCTGCTGTTTTATTTGGAAGCTGTTGCCAAAAGCTGCAAGTGCAGATCTGTGCACGCCAAGGTGGTAATTTCTCTGGAAGGAAATCCATAACCACAAAAGGATTTAATACTGCAGGAAGGCTTTCATTTCCTTTGATTTTGCAGTGCTAAATCCCATATGAATTAGGCAAATAGCAGCCATCTAATGGAAAATGTGTGTCTCCCTTTGCCATCCCAGAAGACAGAGATTTTCTGAGTTCTGTGTTGTTTTAAAATGCTAGGATTGGGGGGTATTTGGAGATTTTGTGCGTTTACAAGGAAATGGTAGGATAAGAGGGGGTGTGATAGCAGGGTTTTGCTTGGATCTACAGCACTACAGCTACCTGGCATTGTGGCAAATAATGGGAGCCAAGTTTCAAGATTGCAGAAGAAAGACTCACTCTGTGTCAGGATGTCCTGTCCTTACAGGGTGGGACTTCCAGATGAGTTTCCTAGACATCTTTTCCCCAGTCAGTAAAGCCCCTGGGACTACAGATGTCCACATTTCTGTCACCTATCAAGAGAATGTACTTTTAAATGTCAGCCTCATTCTCTCCTCATCTATTTTTAATGTGGAGAATTGGGTAGGCAAGCTAAAGAGCAGCTCTATGCACATCTAATTATTGAAATCAGTTACCACTTGTTTTATTGTTTGGAGTTTTGAAAAAGAAAATAAAAAAAAAAAGCCAAGGGTTGACAGGGTAGCCTGTATGCTCTGGAAACAAAGCAGGTACTTCCAGACTCAGCATTAGCATGTGTCAAGTGTGTTTTAGAAAGTGCCTTTGCTCTGCTACCTGTAAAAATACTATAGGGAGTGACTAGCCTACTCTACACAGTGATGGATGAGGTTAAGAAGTGTGATTTTCGCATATTCAAAAAGGCTCATGAATTTTATTTCAAGAAAAAAATTTAAGATAAATGATTGCTTTGCTCAAAAAGCACTCAGTTAGACATAGGGTTTTTTCCTATGATTTTCATCCTCCAAAATATCTGAGTGTAATTTGCATAAGTAGATATTTCAGACCTACTTTAATTCAGACGTTGCTGCAGAACAAGGCTGGAAAGAACAAAGGAGGGAGGCTGCAACGTTTTCAGTATGCTGAAGCAAAATATTAAGACATGCTGAAATATGTGTTTGTTAAGTCGATAGGCTGCAGATACTGGGAAGGAAATCTTAAGGAACTGCCTCACTGTGTATCTGATATAGTTTAGTGAGAGGCTCTCATTTTGGTAAGCAAACGCAGAACACAGCCAGGTCCTCTGTGGCCTTGTTTTATGTAGGGCACTCAGTTTGTGGCATGATGGATCTTTTATTACCCAAGAATTCACTGTGAAATTAAGCATCATGCCCTCCTAGGATCCATCCTGTTCTGGCTGCTGGAGCAGTTTTAAAGTATAAGATCAATTAATAAAATTAATTGGAGATTAAAGAACTATAGGTTGAAGAAAGTGCTTATAGTTGGCTGAGTATATGACTTGAGCACTCCAGAGGGTCTGGTCTGCACAGGTAGTTTGTCCATTGCCTGCGAGCTTTATGTCCACAGACTAGCTTCAAACCTAAACCCTCCCAAAGTATGGGATACCTTGGCTCTTGGGTTTTGATTTGAGGCCTGAAGCTGCATGTTAGTATCACAAGCGTTTCGCACAGTATCACAAGTGTTGCACAATTGCATTTATTTTAAATGAATGTAGCCAGGAAAATTTATTTTAGCTGAGCAACGAAGTATTATTCAATGGACAAAATACATGCAAGGGTGATTCAGTTATTTCCACTTTATCTGCTGCTTGGGCTTTTGAGAATACTAAAACATTACATTTTCACACTATGCTGAATCGTTATAAAATTTTGTCTTGATCTAAGTTTTACTTCCTTTGCTTCCAGATATTAATCTGATGTTAAATAACTGCTATTCAAAGCAGACCCCATTTCAATAATATATTATGCACAATAATTGAGGAAATGTAATTGATTGCTTTTAAGAGGAGCTGAAATATCTAACCGAATGCATAATTATAAAGGGTTTTTCTGAACATGATTAAATATTAGTAACAAAACTATTCTTCCATTCCTAGTTGTTGGAAGTACATCATTGTAAGTAATTTACAAATCTTATTAGGATACGGTAAGCACCAGGCAGTTTATATTCTGGGTACGAACAGCATGCATGAGCTGAGCAGGAGGCTGGAGAGCTAAGCTGCGACTGATGCACTTTCCCACAAATAATTGCTATAGCAACATTGTCATAATGTCTGAGATCTGCCTCCCTCGGGTTCACACATGAAGTTTTCTTTATAGTGGAACAAAATGCTTTCTCAGGTTGAAAATACGGTGTAATGGTGAGGGTATTGATGGCTTTTGCCTTTTTTATTTTTTTCTTCAAGTAATTAAATTTAAAATGTTGAGAAGCATAATGGAACATTTGAGGAAATCGTTTGCTGTCATAATGTCCATTTATCATGAAATTTGACATTATGTGCCTCCTTCCATACAATTAATCTCTGCAAATTGGTGTGATCAGGTGAAGAAATTCTCTGTGGGCGGTCTCACCTAACTTGAGGAGTTTTTTCTTCGCCTGAGTGCTTAGATGTTACATTTATGTTCTGTAAAAATCAATCAAAATAAGGTTTCAGAGTTGCTAGTTCTTTCATTTCAAATTGCTGCACCTTGTGATGTAGGTTGTGTCTCAGTGTATCAGGAACTCTTTGATTTAAAGCACTTAAATACAGCGTTGCATACGAACCAGCTTCCATGAGGGACCCTGATAATGCAACTTGCATTTATGCAATGACTTTGGCCAAATTCTGGATCCCAGTTTCTGCTTTGAGCTGTTGGATAAAACTAGCAAGGGATGCCCCAAATGGCAAAGCGTGCATCACAGAGTAGCCAAGGAGTACTCACCCGTTTGGTGTCATATTGTAAAATGTTCATACACACCTGAGGACTATTTTTGCTTCTTGATAGTTGATCCAGGGGGAGAGGGGTTGAGCAGTGTTTTGCAGGCAGCTCCTGCACTCCTGTCCCTTCCCAGCACCTCAAAATCTGTTCCTCTGCATTGAAGTTTATTACAGATATTAAAGTTCATGATACATTGGTAACAGTAAATGAAGAGTGTTACTCCATTATCATTATGATGAACAGAGAGCAACAGATGAAATAATTTCACCCGTGGTCCTAGACTAATGCAGTGAAGTCTGAACAATGACTGCAAAAGGCAGAGCATTGAGGGCAACAGAGGACTTCGATCATCCGAGCAGGCTAATTAGAAATCTTTCAGCAGGGAGACAAAGGTGAGCAGAGGTTATAAAAAATAGATTTTGCAGTGATATTAGGGAGAAGAGAGACGTCCCACGCTCCAAAGGACAGACCTCAGGAGAACAGCAGGGGAGGAGGAGGTTGAGTCTCTTATGTGAGACCACAGAATACTAAAGATGTGAGAAATCAATGATGGGCGATGCGTGAAGGTAGTTTTATAGCTTTGTTCAGATCTAAGGAATCTGGGGAATCTAAGATATCTGGGGAGTCTAGTGGTTGGGTATTTATGGAAACATGTTGAAAAAAAAAAGGGGAAGGGGGAGAAAGAAAAAAACACCCCTGTGTATTGAGGTGCTGTGCTACACTGCAGGAGGGAGACAGTATTGAAGCTTCCTCAGACTCATAAAAGCTAAAGAGACTTGAATGTGACCCTTGGATGGCTGTCCAGCAGGAGGAACTCAGGGCATGCTGACAGTGATAAACTGCCTGGATGCTGATGTAAAAGCAGTGGGAGAAGGACTGAATATTCTTCTTGAATTCAGATTTTCTCACGTTAGTTTGCATTGTTCTCGGTGCACAGTACGTGGCTGTGCGAGGGAAGAGAGCTGAATCTGAAGAGCTGAGGTGTGGTGGAGTTTGCTATGCAGGCAGACGTAGGAACATGTCAGTGTGAGTGTAACAGCTTGTTCCCGTGAAGGGTCTGACACATCATGCTGCTGCCATTACATGAGTATAGATGAACCCAAGGGGGGTTGACTGTTCCACTTCCTCCTGTGGGTACACAGAGCAAAACTATGGGCTGGCTGGAGGTAGCTTACGCTGCCCTCCAAAGCTACGCAGAAAACGTCTGTTCTTCCTCCCCAGCATCAATTTACTCACCTGGGAGTTATAACAGTTTTAATTAACTTCATTTGTATCACAGTAACACTTCCATATAGACAAGACTGACAGACTTGGGGAGTTTAATTATAGCCTTTCCTGACACAGCGTGCCTATTTAGGGAGCCAACTGAATGTTTTAGTTGCACCAGCAAGAACTTCTTCCAGACTCCCATCTGAGTTTGCGCTTGGGTCTTACGAAATCCTTTTTACTTTTAAAGAGGAATCTTACACTATCTTGCTGTTTGTGCTCCAATCAAAATGAAATGTCCTTCCTTTTGTGCTATATTTCAACAAATATAAGGTCTTATGAAAAGAAATTTTAGTAGATAACTTATAGGTTCCTGCCAGGGAATGGAAAGATCTTGTCAAAATACAGTGCCACACTGAATAACTGGGGTGTGCGTGGTTGGTTAATTTCTCATTTTGCATTCTAACTTAAATTCTCTGCCATATTCCTAGTTATTGCTCATAATGTAATAATCAAGGTCAAAAATCCAGACTTTATGTGACTTAATAACTTTAACTTAGTTCTTTTAGGATTACCTCACAGCAAAAGTGTCTTTGAGGTATGTCTGAGAAGCGTGCTATGTTGCAGTTAGAACAGTGATTAGTAGGTAGCCTTAGGCTTATTCAAGTTGAAGATAATTCCCTATAGGTTTGGGCTTTCATTTTTAAATGACATCATAAGAAATGATGGGCCAAATGCACAACTGAAGTGTGAACATTTTGTTTCTCTGGAACTGTAAAGCTTTATACCAGCTGACATTCAAATATGTTGTTATTAATCTGTACCAGCATGCTATTAAAGTTGGCGTCAGATTGTGCAGACACCAGGCATGTGAATTAAGGCTTCTTGTCATATTCGACTTCTGGCATCCCCTAATTGTTGGTCTTTCGTTCCCTTTCTCACTTAAAATTTTCCAAATCAAATGGTTTGCGTTTGGTTTTCTGAGTTCTTTAAAAACAAACACCAGGAACCTATTCCACTGTGTACTGTCGAGTTGACACACTGAAATGGACAGCTGGCACAGCTGGAGCCTGTGGATTCACCTTGCAGATCTCTGACTTAGATTTATGCTCTTTAAAATAGTAGATTCCAATAGCTGAGACATCTGCAGAAAAGTTGAAGTTTTTGCTAGAGTGATTAGGAGATTATGACTGACAGTGAATGGAAAGCTGAAATCTTGGTGCCTGTTATGATGGCTACAAATCTGTAATTTTTCCTGCTAATGGCTGGTCCAGCATCCTTTGTCCTTATGCCAAACCTCCCCATGCCCATTGTTCTCCATGGCTTTCCATGTGCCACTTTGCTGATTTACTGTAATTTCCCCCCACAATCCTCTCTTGCCTTTGTTATGGTCTGTGTCCCCCCCAGCCATACAGTAAGCACAGTGTTTCATTTCTCTTCCCAAATCTTGCAGCAGTTTATCTAAGTTAGCTTTCACACTTTTCTGGCCTTTCATCTTGGTATCCCATCTTGCCATGGTTCCGAGCTCCTTTCTCTCTCCTTCCTGCTCAAGTCCGGCCTGTTCCTCTGCACCGCCCAAGTGCCATCAGCAGCAGTATGGACGGCACAGGAGAAACTGGCTCCAAGGTCTCAGTTCCTCTCTTTGGCACTGGAAAACCACTACCTATCTTCTAAAGCAAGACCATATTTCTAGGTCCCCGACTCAAATGATGTCCCGTGTGAGTTGCAGTTTTTCTTAGCCTTGACACCCTTGGGTAGATTTTCATACATGAGGTAAAAAAATAGTGGGTTCCTGGTCAACAACGTGATTGTAAACAACATCTGCATGTAAATACTATTTCTGCCTGTCTTCCTCTTTTTTGTTCTTACCTCACCTGGTCTGAGAAGTTGTGGAACTGTTTCATTACAACTGTAGGTGCATTCAGGTGGATTTAGGATTTGATACACCCAGGCTTGAAACAGTGCCAGCTGGGTTGAAATGTCTCTTTAACTAGCTAATTTGAAAACTAAGAGCAATTGCAAACCAGATCTTCAAAATGGAAAACACTGAATCCTAGGAGTAGTATCTTACTATTCTACGATGTATATTGAATTGGCAGCACTGACAGAGATAAAACTGTTCTTATCCAAATAGCATTGGTTTAAAGTGTCTCTGTTTTTTGTTGAAGGTGGTTACTTAAGAAAAGTGAAACCTGGAAATAATTAATGGTGCATAGGTTCCTGAAGCTAAATGATGCCATCTGCAGCACGTGCTGCTCCCACAGCAGTCACCTGGAGCATCTCCCAGGTGTGCAAAGCATCCCTGCTTTCCTGTGGCGTGTTTCTCCCCTGAATTTTGAGTGCCCTTTGTTAGACAGTTATGAAATAAAGGCATCATTAACAAACCCAAATACCTCTGTGACAAATGTACACTTCCAGAAACTGTGTAATTAGCAGTATCTCTGAAACAGTGGCTTTAATGAAACTCCTATTTTAATTGAAAGGCATTTAGGCATTGTCTCCTTCCAGTGCATGTGTAGCTAACTAACTCTTGTTAGTACTACTACCAAGTTGTTATTTGCAGAATGAAGCTCTTCTGTAGGACATTTCTCAGCCCTGTGAAACTAGTAGGTTATTTCCTCAGTATTTTCTCTGGTTCTGGCATTGTTGTTTGAATTTTTTAATTAAAACATTGAGAAAAGGAAATGTGGGAATTTTTTAGTAGCAGAACTAAGTGCTTAATATTTGAAAAGGCCATGTTTCAAAGACAGATTTGTGGGAAAACAGCTTCAGTTTTGCTTTCCCTGTTTTGGGTAAACCTGGGGATGAAATGTGACAAAGGATCTAATATCCCTCAAAAAATTAAATTTTAGTCTTTACTATAAAACTCAAGGAAGGAAAGTGTTAGCAGTGGGACTGGAGCTCATTTTCCTTCAGGAGAGGAAAATTGCGGGTGGGAGAGGGATACTAGCACATACTCACCTGCTCTGACTGACATAAGCTGATTTGCCTTGAGCCAAAGACATGCTTAAATGAACTTGAAGATCATGGTGTGGGTAGGTCAGTGTTAAAAAGATGATCCCGTGTTTTCTTTTTACTCTCTCTGTCTCTCACTTGTCTCTCTTGGGAGCAGGGTGAGGTGGCTGGTTTACCTAAATGGCTAAAAAGCGGTCTAATAGTTTATGCAGTTTTCTACATTTCTTCTAAAGTTTATGCTCTATGTTTTGAAACAAGATAGGAAAGCTTTTTCCACCCTGAAGATATGCTAAGTGAGAACAGAGCCTGCATGTTGGTTTCAGGAAGTATTCCTTTTGAAGGGCTTTTCTTACCTTCCATTCTTTTGAGACCAGTGAAAGATTTCCCATCGATATCAGTAGAGCAAGGTATTCTGTGGGGCATAACTTTAAATAGTCAGGGATACTTACAAGAAGTAAAATTGGCAGTATTGTAATTGTATAAAAAAGATGGAATTTAGTACCTTTCTAAGTTTGCTGTATAAGGGGGATTTTCATAACGAGATGAATCACAGAATCACAGAATACCAGGTTGAAAGCCATCAACCAGTCCAGCCAAATCTTAAAAGTGTCCAATGTTGGTTCCATTTTTTTCTCTAACTCTATCAAATTTTGCTAAGACTGGTCTTAAATCATGTGATTAAGTTGCCAAAAAAATAAAAAAAAGGCCCCCATGCTAGCAGCTCAATAGTCAATTAAAAGCAACTCCACTTCCCCAGCAAAAACTCAAATAGTCAATTTTGAAGTCTTTAATAATGCTATGCCTGATTTTCTGAGATTAACACAAATGCAGTAATACTAATATTCCAAAAATTCAACAGTCTCTGTACTTGTGATTGGTAAAACAGGATTATAAATTAAAATATTTGCTATCCCTGTTGTAATGTTGCCACTTAATAAGTACAGTCTCTCTCTTGAGTTAAAAAGAAAAAGAATCTGCAAAAATCTCCACTGTGTTTTGTGAGTTCAGAATTAATGGAGACCAAAATGTTTACTTCAGCAAAAGAGATGGCTAAAAATAAAATGATACCAGAAAATACAAGCATAATGCCCAGAAACATTTCTCTCATACTTAGAGGCAAAATAATTTTCTTGCCTAGGAGAAAATAATAGGATTGCATTTCATCGATCACATTCCATTCCATATATTTTAGGCTCAGTGCAAATGTGAAAAACAAAACAAAAATCAAACTGCATTTCTGTTGTTCTTGTTCTGTAATGAAGTATGGTGTTTATGGGAGAGAAATATGGATGTTCTGCAAAGAATCTTGGAAATAAATCACAAGTGACTTTTAAGGAGTTCACAGATTACCTGTTCCTTGTTTTCAACCTATTTTAGTTACCTGGGGGAAATAAGGCAAGTTGAAAAGAAGCACAGCTTCTTCTGATCAGTATAACCTGTGACAGAACTATTTGTAATCACAGAATGAAAATTAGCCAACAAAATTATTTCTGGGAACAGAAATGTTACACCACTGTGAATCTAAGTTAGATGAGAAAGAAGTAATATGGTGATTCATTCGTTCTTCATCCAAGCATCCCTGACTGCTTTAACAAATGGCACGGTATAAATAATATACTAGGCGTTATGCTATTAGGTGCCAGTGATTTGTTTGCTGGTGTGTTGCATATCAATATCTACTCTCAAGGGATGAAGTTCACATTTGTGCCGTGTCTCTTCATCTGTGGGGTTTTTTTTCTCCAGCAAGGGAAACCATTGGGCTGGTTCTTTCTGCCTGCAACCTCACAAGGATTGCTGGGGGTTCTGGGGTAGACTGAGCTGAGGAGTCAGCTGGCAGTTCCCAGGGACACTGAGAGAGGAGTCCTGAGAGCAGGGCCATGAGCTCCCATTTTCATCAGCCCCACTGCAGAAAGCAGGGAGGAAGTAGGATGGGAAAGGGAACAATGTACACCTGGTACAGAGCTCATGCATTTCTTATTCCCAGCCAGCCACCCATCCCCAATATTCCAGTAGGAGGGATAAAAGCAGTTTTTTCTTTTTACTGTACCTATAGTTCCGCATCATTTAGGAGCAAGACAATGTCATACTATTTTCAGGAAAGGAGTCAAATGCTGATCCATCCCTCTGGCACTGCAAAACAAATTTAGGTCTTAATCAGTGCAAAAATGTGCATGATGCTGACCTGACTCCTTGTGCCAAACATGTCATCAGGTTTTTATGACATGAATTGGCCTTGATGAGGGTTGTCAAAGTTGAACAATTCACCCTTCATTGCAGCCAGTACTGTTAAAGCATTAGTCCAGCATTCATAGTAAACATCAGTTGTTCCTTCTAGAAACACCAAACCCTGTGCTATAACTTAAGACTTGGATCACATAAGAAAATTACCCCCAAAAATAAAACAACTGCTTCCTGTAGAACACTGACAAACAGTAACTCCCATTCTTGGTACTCTGCTACTGTGTGGTTGCTGCTTGCTCTGCTTCCAAGAGCCACAGTTCTAGTGCAGGATCAGCTTGTTTCAAGAAGTCCAAAATAGCCCCTGCTATTATGCAGTGAGTGTTCTGTTAAATACCTGCTTGCAATACCTTTAAATATGGAAGGGTAGCCAGTGAAAAATGTATTAGTACAAACGTGTGCATTTTCATTAGTTGCCCAGAGGGGAGAGAAACGGGGGGG
>VXAY01005111.1:111459-136124 GCA_013399855.1 Oxyruncus cristatus | reverse complement strand
ACAAGAAAAGTAACATTCATATATAAAATGAATATAGAACTTGGGTTTGGTCTTTATCTGTGAAGCTAACGTTTTCCATCTGTTGCAGGAAGTAATAGATGTGACCTGATAGGAAAATATTTGGATTATTTTTGTATTTTTATTTGGTATTACTTTTATTTTTTAAGATTAGTGCAAAGTGCTGCCTGTCTAGCTGTCCAGCTAAAATGTTGTACCTTTGCCGGCATGTGGATTTTCTCAGCTCTGCTTCTGTTCTTTCCAGATGAGATGAGTGACTCTAAGACTTTGACCAAAGCAATTAACTTCAAATTTAGAGCTTAAAGGAAAGACATGAAGTTTTGTTGATATTATTTTATTATAAATCCTTTTCTCAAATATAATTCCACTATTTGTGATAATTTTGCCCATGAAAATTTAGTTGTTTGGGTGGAGGAAGGGAGCTGGATAAGTAATGCAGATGCTGCTTTGCATGGAATTAATACCATGGATTTTAAAGTTGTTATGTGGATAGACTGTCTGTATGTAGAGAGGTGGAGGCCAGAAATGAGGTTATTCTGCTTTGATGAGTGGGGCAGGTGTGTTCCCATCACTGCTGTGATTTGGGAACAGAGACTGAAGGTGGCCTGCAGGGCATCCAAGGCATTGTCTTGAGCTTTTTACCTACACCTCTGCCTTAAATTTCTACAACACTCATTTCACTATCTGAAAAGCCTTATTGTGTTTGGTTGCTATATCCTTGAGGTTTGCTTTTTTCTTTTTCTTTCTTTTATTTTTTTTTCTGTGAGAGTAACTTCCTAATCAAGGCTTTTGCCTTCTCACAAGTGTCAAACACTGACCAATTCAAGAAATAACATGATAGTATTAATTAGATGAGAGCCAGTTATGGGAAAGTGTTTCGATTTTCGGTTACATATTTTCACATTACAGGGTAATAATATGTCAGCAGTTAGCAAAAGATACAATAAATATTGTGTATGTGCTTGAAATATTAGCATTTTAATATCCATGTCCACAAATAACATTTTTCAGTAGCATGATGCAGAAAAAATACTTTTTGTATGTGGGTGGACAAGCAGAAATTGATGCACATGTACTTGTTTGACCTATAGCAGGTTAAATAAAACGTTAGAGGCAGTTGTTTAAACAGCATGTCATCTAGAGCTGGTATTACTGTTAGATCACTCTTGCATCTTTCTCAGCAAACTGCCTCATGCAATGGGAGATAATTAACACCAGGGCAAAGCTAGCTGAGGAGTACACCTGATTAATGTGACATATTCAAGTTTTTCTATAACCATCTTAATAACCAGTCATTGAGATCTGCTTCATACACCGAAAATTAAATTCAAATTACTTGAAAATTGTGCCGTTAATGCCATCCCAAAAAAGGAAATTTGATTTTTTCCACATGAAGTCTTTTGTGATTTTTCATGCCCTGTTGGTTTCTGCCAGCATTCCCACTGGTTTAGGTTATTTTATTCCTCCTTTTAAAGGAAAAGGGGGAGGGGGGGAGGAATATATTAAAGGGATTAGTTTTTGGGAAAGTCCCTCACTGCCTCAGAAGATAATGTGTCCAGTGCAAAAGTACAAAATGACTGCTCCCAGCTCCTTTTTGTAAACTTTGCATGAACCATATTTTTCAAAGAAAGTTTGCCACAGCTAGAGAAGAAGACAGTAGTGTATATCTTTTGGGTTTCCAAAACCTTTTTTTATACCATGGCTCTAGCTGTGTACCCTTCTGCTAAGATGAAGCGGATTTCATATATCAGATTTCAGATATCAGTTGTAGCTGATTGTCTCTGAACTTAATTGCAAGTATTTGAATGAGCTTTGTTTTCAAGAGGAAAAATGACATAATTTAAGAGATGTGATAACTAAGCGTTAACAGAAAAGGGGAAAAGGAGAATTAGAGGTTTAATTTCCTAGTTCTACATCCTGAAGTAGGTTTTCAGACAGCCATTTGCTTATAGTCATTGAATTCTTTCCCATTAATCTTCACATAATCAAGTCTCTTGATATCAACTCCCTCAGATCCTGGCTCTCCCCTTTTACTACCTTGTCCCCTTTGCTCCCATGACCTTACCATTAATTTCTCACTTCCTTTGTTAACTTCTCCTGTCCACACAACGTTGCTCCATCCTCCCATGCCTTCACCATCAGGTGTTGGTGCTGTCTACCTCTTGCCACGTCACCCTGGCTCTTTTCATCTCTGCACTCCCCAGACGGTATTGATCACACCGAGTTTCCTCAGAGAGGCTTCCAGCCTCAGCACTGCTCTCCAGGCACCATCTGTTCTCTTTGGCCAGTCACGGGCTCCTGCCTGGCTTTCCTCTGCCTGCTTTCTTCCTGACCCTTCCTTCCTGCTGTATGGAAGAATAATTTTGGAAAATGTGCTAGATCAGAGCCTGCGTAACCACTAGCGCCTATCAGTAGCATCCTCACCTGACCCTTCTCATCCTCTGCTCTCCGTCACACTCATTTGTTGCATTTGGTTCAAAACCAAATCAAAAGCTCCTCAGAGCAGAGCCCTTGCCTTCCAGCTGCCTTTAGCACCAAGCACAACGGCGTCTGCCTCTGGTATCGTTCAGCGCCAAAGCTGTGCAAATAAAAGTAGTTCTGAATTACTCAGTTGAAGTTCTCATCTAATATAATTTAAACAGTAGTCACAAGGAGTTGTACTGGTTGTAATTCATGTAATAATTTACAACTGCTACTTTTTAACTATTGTGTAATTTGGATTTACTTGCAGTTCTCATGGGATAAGGTATATTATTGAACGAGAAAGGAATAAACTATATTCAGAGTAGCTGTGGGGTGTTATGATTTAAAGGAGAGCTGGTGGAATACTACAAGAGGAAATATGCAGGATCCATTATACTGTTAATGAATGCACAACTCAGATTGGTGATTTAATTTTTAGATCATATTTCTCTTGTACCCTCAGGTATAGCAGACTTCATACATAAAAACTGAATAAGATGGTATGTATTTATGCCCAGTCATGCAAAAAATGAACAATAATAAAAAATTCCTTTCCTGTATTGTTTATTCATTTGCAATTATTTCTTTTAATGACATAGCATTCAAAGAGCATTATTAGAAGGGCACAACCATATCTCCTTGTACTAGTTTTGAACCCAGGGTAGTAACCTCTGAGACAGCTTGATATTTATCCAAAGCTACAGACTGTCACTGTATTTAAGCCATGACTACAGCATCATTTTTTCATCTGGCCAGGAGCTTTCTAGAAATAGTCACCATTTCCTTCCTCAGGCAAGCTGGCAGATTGGTGATATTTTAAACTGTCTCTTGGCTGAAAGACAAGTCCCAAATTCTTTATTTTTGCAAGCAGACCTGGCTGATGTAAGCAAGACCTATTCCTGCAGGGTCCACACCCCTGAATAGTTGTCAGAACCAACATTATGCAGTGACTTCTACTTTTACTAAATATGGGATTTTTGTGTCCATTTTTTTTATATTGGCATGTTAATTTTAAGCTTTTTCCCTCATCCTTTTTCTGAAATGTGTAAAAATGTCCAGCTTTTTAAGAATCCACATTTTACAGTAGACTGCATTTTAAGTCATACAGCCATATCTGCAAATTGAATCTGAAAAATCTCTGAAAATACACAAAGAAAAGAAGATGCAATCAAAAGAAATTGTGTCTGGCCTTTCAGGTTGTACACCTACTATATTAATATTTTTTTTTAATCTCTTACAACTGGAGTATCACTTCTTAAACGAATTTGAACAACTCGCCCAAGAGACATTCTAATCCGATCGTGTATTATGATGATACCAGTTGGATGTTATCCTATTAGGCACTCACTGTAAATAAGGGATTTTCCGCTGACTTTTAAATCCTTGATTAATGAGAATGCTTGAAGCAGTGTCCTGTAAATTAGCCATAGTGCTAACAACAATGGCAATTCACTTAGGAGAACTGATTTGTTTTAAATCTTCCCATCCAAATTAAAAAGTATGAGGAAAAGATAATGTGCGGTTAAGTAAAACATATTACTCTATCTTGCATTATTGATCTGCACCCCGTGGCTGTCTGACACCCTTAGGTCTAAATCCTTTTCTCTTCAGGTAAATTCCTGTTAGTCAGAGCTCTTAAGGAGAAAGAACTCTAGCAGCTGGCCCATAGTATTTAATTTATGTATTCTTTATATTCTCTAGTGTTTTAGCTAATTCTGAATCCCATTTTTCATTCTGTTAACCAGACCAATGGCTTTAATTTGTAGTTTGGTCAATGCCATCTCACTTACCTTTCACAGTTCCTTTGCCTTTTTTTTCAGGTAAAAATATCTATGAGTAACAGCACAAAGATATTTGGGTTTGGGGAAAGGGGAGAATAGGGGGAGATTGTGACACATCTGTTAACTGATACTTAAACTGCAGTTCTTCCTGACATATTTTTCTGAAGAAAAACACTTTTCACGTCATCTTATCATTTCACTTCTTATTCAACTACTGATATTTGATTTATGGCTTGCAAGAAAATTAGTTTTATATCAAGTATTGACTTTGAAACATACATTACTTCCTTTAGTATTCTGAGACATGAATGAGGTCTTTCTTGATGTGCTATCTTCACATTTATTTAAGGTGCTATTCATTTCTGTACCCATAATATACATGCACTTTTATCATTCAAGAACATCCCTTTCTTCTTGTAGAAGTATGAATACTCTTTCCGTAGATTGGAATTAGTGTCATTTTATAAAGACAGTTTTGACACTCTCTTATGAGTAACTGAGCAAAGTATCTCTCAGACATTAAGATACTTAAAAGTGTTTTATTTTCCCAGTAATTTTGGATTTCCAGAATATTGAATGTACTGCAAACTGTACAAAAAAGTAGAGTTACTTAAAGTCTTACCATGCTATCCTATATCAAGAATAATCAGAGACACTGCAATAATTCTGTAAATCTGCCCGATCATTTCTTCTCAGGTCACAAGGGTGACTCAACCATGCATGTACCAAAGCACTCTTAAACAAAATTCCAGTTAGACCTGTAGATCCCACAGACCATCATTTCTTGCTGTGACTGTTGTGTACACATGTGATCCTCTCTGTTTAATGGTATTTTTGTAGAGTTCCTCAGTGATCCATTGGTAAATGTTCAGAATTCCGGCTGCAGGACATAAAAGTATAGTCTTCTCCAGTGTTGTGGGTAGAAGGAAGAATATGACACTGTGGCTTCACTGACCAAATTTAACCTGTTTGGGAGATGCATGATACTTTATGTACTTATTAGTACTTTTCTATACTTAATAGTTGTGGGTTTTACATATTCTTTTATGTGCAAGCTTTACTGGTTACTCAGTTATTTTTTTCTTTATACTTATCTGTGATTCTAGAGAAAAACATAAGTACTTTTCCACAAGGAGACTAAGATATTGGTTTTCAAGCTTAAATGGTTGTAATCTGGGGAAAAGAAATGGACATTAGAAATTCAAGAGGATGTTTGCAGCTGGTTTTTGTTATAACTTTGTTTTTCTGCATGGTAGAAAGAATGGACAACTAGAACACTTTTTTTCATGTCTTTTTAAATTCTGCAAATCTGCCAGCTAATTTTGGCAGCATTACATATTTACAGAGTTGTTTCCCCCAGCTACAAGTTTTCTCAGCTATAACGAAAGATAATTTTTATGATTATGGCATCTAAATGTAGCTGTTGTCTATGGCCTTTTTTGGTTACCTTCAGCAAGTTACTTCATTCTCTTATGCCCCAGTCTTCTGCCTCTAAAATATATTACTATTATAATAGGCTTTTCTTTGTTATGTCTCACATATTAATGAATGTATTTCTGTATCACTTTCCTGCTTCACAGAAGTGCTGAGAGCGTTTATTCATTAATATTCTTGAAGCGTGACAAAGTAAAGCCTATTACTGTAATATGCTTTGCTTTAAAACTCCAGTTAGAATAATAATGATAAACAACGTTGGTTAGCCTTTGGCCCTACTGCACAGAAATAAAATTTTTATATGTTCAGATTTAAACTGATGAAGGAATACCTTCATGTGTTTTATGCCCCTACTCTATACTCAGGGAGAGATAATGAAAAAAAGTTTCGCATTCAGTGAAATGGGTTGTATCTCGTCGTTGGTATGTATATCATACAGGAATCCAAGAATGGCTTTTTGCCTGCTATGTGCTTAGCCTCTTTTTTCAATGTGATGTATTTTATTCTCTTCATGCATTTCCTTTAGTGAGGTGAACAGGAACTTGAAAGGGACAGTTATGAAATGTTTTGCCCACTGGAAAAGCTTCTTCCTAACCTCATTAGTGATGTCTTGAGAAACAACCAGGTGCATAACAGTTAATATTTCCCTGGTATTATTTCCCTGAACAACTGTGGATATTCTTATTACATTTCTAAATGACTGTTCTCAGAGGTGGCTTGAAAAGGTATTTTGTTTTTTCAGGTTGAGACTGATTGTCTCTGTTTCATTGAATATCTCCTTGTTCTGGCACTGTAAGAAGCAGTAGATAGGAATTCCACAGTTTCTTTTATTTATGGTGTGTTGTATCATACATCCCCAGTTTTGTCTACTTTGTCTTGATTTATTTGATTTCTTTGTACAAAGAACTATCCAAATGCATTTTGGGCAGATGTTCCTAGAACCCCTTGGACCTAAACATAGCACTCGGGCAATACTTTACTTATTCAGGAAAAGAAGATGTTCTCAATTATTTAAGAAAATAGCATGATGATTTCTACACTGTATACATTTCTTATTGTTTTCTTTCTTTGACTTTCTTTTCATTAAATAGTTTTCAACTCAGTAAGAGACATGTTCTCTTCTTTTCCTTTTTTTTGGCTCCACATCTGAGAAAGAAAGTGCAGTCAATGGAGAAAGCATCTCTACATTTGTAATAGTTTTAACAGCTGCAGGCAGTTCATTATTTTGACTTGTTTTTTAATGCCCTCAGTGTTTTCAGTAATGTCATAGTAGAGATTTTGGAGATAAAGAGGGAAGACCAGCAGCCCCAATATACGTATTTGTCCTTCTACTTTCTGTTCTTATTACAAAAAAATATAAAAACGTTTAAGTGCCTACACTGGATATCTAACACAATTCTAAAAACTGACAAGTGCAAATTGAAAAGCAAAGTTCCATTAATACAGAGTTGGAGGGTGTCACTGTGCCATTACACATGAATTCTGGAACGCTCTGGGCCTTGCGTAATCCGAGCAAGGGTCTTACAACATGTTCAGTCAGTTCTAGTATATCTATTTGACTTTTATTTTCTTTGCAGACTACAGATGACATCCTGGTGGCCTCGGCTGAATGTCCTAGCGATGATGAGGACATCGATCCCTGTGAGCCGAGCTCAGGTGGGTTAGGTTAGTCAACTTTTTTTATTACTTTCTTTTATTTCGTATTTGCATGCTCCGGTCCCCCACAGTCCCGTCTAGCAGGGCAGTCCTTTCTTACACAGCAAGGAGAGGTTGAACTGGGGCCTTTCTACACATGGCAGAGAGGGAGAGTTTGCTATCCATTTCTCAAAGACAGCAGATGGAAGCACACTAATAAGTCATGATCTGAGCAAGGTTATGGCTTGACTAAGGACCTGAGGATGAACTGGGAAGGGCGTTCTAGGGCCCCTGCAACTATGTTGTAGTGATAAAGAAGGTACAACTTCATTTAGGAGAAAGATGGTGCAATGGTTTGTGCTTTAAGCATTTCCCCCAAATAAGATAGAAGTACCATATTTAAAATGTTGTGTTATGTCATAGAATCATAGAATGGCCTAGGTTGGAAGGGACCTTAAAGATTATCTAGTTCCAACTGCCCTGCCATGGACAGGGACACGCTTTTACTAGAACAGCTTGCTCAGAGCTCCATCCAACCTGGCCTTAAATACTTCCAGAGATGGGGAATCCGTAACTTCTCTGGGCAACCTGTTCCAGGACCTCACCACCCTCAGAGTAAAGAATTTTTTCCTAATATCTAATCTAAACCTACTTGCTTTCAGTTTGAATCCATTCCCTCTTGTCCTATCACTACATGCTCTTGTGAAAAGTCTCTCTACCTCTTTCTTATAGGCTTCCTTTGAGTACTGGAAGTAGAGCTGAGCTCATGTTGAATTACTGTTTGTGGTATGAAATATTGTATAGGTAGATAAAACCTGAAGACATAGAATACAACAGTCTCAAATTTCAAATTGTTTTATGCCTTTTTTCCAAGCCAAAACTATTCAGAGTGTATGTTTTAGTCCTGATTAGAAAAAAAATATTTTGAAGTATTTTAACACTCTAGTATTCTCCATGGAAGAAAGACTGTAGTGTTTTGGCCATGTCTTTCTTACTCCCACTGAATAATGGATATTCTTCTCTGTGATATAATGGAATGGTTTGGGTTGGAAGGGTCCTTTAATTATCATCTAGTTCCAACCCCCCTGCCATAGTCAAGGACACCTTTCACTAGATCAGGTTGCTCAAAGCCCCATCCAGTCTGGCCTTGAACCCTTCCAAGGATGGGACGTTTACACTTTTGTGGGCAACCACTTCCAGGAGGTTCAATTATATTCAATTGTAGTCAATTAAATACTACATACCTTCTCAAAAAATCCGAACGTTTGTCACGCAGGTGAAAGGACTGCAAAACCTCCTAATATCAGTCTGAAGAGTTATGTTACTCTGCAACCCTTAAAAAATCCCGGATAGTCCAACGCATTACTCCTGCTTTCTTTGTTGGCCTAGTTTAGCTTTTACATTTCCTGAGCGAACAGCTCACGGTACCATAAAGATGTATCTCAGTTTCTCTTACTTCCTTGAATTCTGTGCAATTTGGCAGCGCACCTACTGCTAGTTAATTGTTTTAGGTATTTTAGTGATCTTTTGTAATTGCTATAACACTTAATAGTAGAAAAATTAGGATCTGTTTGTTGTTCAGTAACATACTTAATTCAAGTAGAAATCAATTTAATGCGCGAATGGTATATTAATGCAAAATCGTGACTGAGAGCCATCTTAGTGCAACACCAAAATCTGGGGCAGTCTACATAGCCTTAAGACAGATGAAATTTTGCTTCAAATGCAAATGTGTGGTTCCTTTTTCAAGTCACGTAGCCTGATACTCACATGCAAGAATTATTTACTTAAACTGAAGTAAAGGCAGAGACATTTATAACTTGTTTCAGTGTCTGACGGACCTGTGGCATGGCATCTGAGCTCTTCCAGGAACAAAGATATTTACAGATTTGATGACAATACTTTGGGATTGGTTTCCTTTGCTTTCCAGTAAAAGCATTTCAGAGTAATTTTCAAAATGCCGTGAGATGGAATGATCATTCTTAAAACTGAGCAGCAGTGGGTACACTCACCTTATACAGTGTTCTATCTCTCAGGAAGACATTTCACTTGCAGAAGTTCCAGACATCATGATCAAGATATTCAGGAATTGTGATAAGAATTCTTCTTTTTTTTTCAGTCTGGGAATTAATTTCCAGGATGTATTTTTCTGTTCTTTCATTCTCATTTACAAATTCTTGAGTTTAACAAGACTGTCCTGACCAGTATGAGTCACTGCATTAGCTCATATGGCTCTGAGCTCATGCCAGTTGCATCTCATGCCAGTTGCTTCCTTGCCTTAGTTAATTCAGTCAGTGCTGTTCAATAGATAATTGAAAGGAATATATTGGTTACTTGGCACTAAATAATTTCCAAAATCCTCTGAGAATGCATCTTTTGTATTAAAGATTTGTATTTGTAATTTCTCAGCCTTACAGCTCACTGAAACCAATGAAATTTCAGAATAATTCTTCTTTGAGGTTGTTTCAGACTGGGGACTGCAGTGCTTGGTAGTCCTGAGCCATGCACAGTCATTTAGCTGATGGGTGCCGGAATTGGAGGGGTGAAATAAAGCTTTCTGACAGGTTATTGTTTCTGTCCAAACTATGGTTCAGATGAGGAATGTGAATGTTAGTCTTCCAGCAAAACATTGCCATTAGCTTTACATCCCGGTGTTTAGCTCTCCTGTTTTAGCTTATCATTCATCACCCAGCTACACTTCTCAATTTTGTTTATTTGAGAATGGTTTTACTGTTTCATTTTTTGGATCCCAACTGCTACTGCTTTTTTTAAAAAGTGTGGATTGGCACAGGAATTGTGTTCTGCATAATCCCAATTGTCTGGATCTTTTTATCTGTCATTCTTCTCATCAAAATGTCACTCATCCTCCCACTCTGCAACTTTTAAAAGCTGTTAATTTGCCTTCATCAGCCTTGTCCTTTTATCATCTATGAAACAGCCTGAACCAAAGGGGTTACTGAAGTCGTAACTTCTAGTATATCAGTTTCTCTGTAAGCTGTTTTCGTCTTAGTCACTTAGTGTTATGAATAACCTTTCATCATGAATAGTCGGGTAGGCACTGCTCCATCTCGGCAAAGCTGCAGTCTCCATGTGGGTTTGAGCTACTCCCAACAGTACGCTGGAACTTAAAGGAGAGAAGGATGATATTGCTGGCAGTGAGAGATTAAAGATTTTTTTTTTTTTCTTGTAATTTGGGACAGGAGATACAAAAGGATATGGCCCTCCATTTAAATTCTTCCGGTGGTTCAGTTCAGCTTTTTCCCCTTAACCCTTTTTGCAAACCAGAGTTGCCTCTCCACAGCTACTCCTCAACGTCCCCACGAATGGTGGTGAAGATTGTGTTTCCCAACAAATAATTCTAGGAAGCCGAATATATGATGGGTAGGGCAATTTTATGTTTTCACTTCAGAGGCTGTAGTCTGGGATCCTGATGGTCAGTCAGCAAAGGAATCCACCCCATGGCAAGAGATGATGCTCTCAGAGTTCTGAGGTCAACATTTTTCTAGCACGAATGCAATCAAGGAATGGCCAAAGCCCATGGAGTTTTACTGAGAGAGCCCTAACTCAACATTTCCATAATGATTGCCCGTAATATGCCTATTTCTAACCTTAGTTCTCAGCTAAAAATGAGAGCCTATTCGAAAAGCAGTTTGAATATGGAACACCTATATATCACAGAAAATGCTGCTTATGTGGATTTTACTAATTAGTGAGATTTATGCATAAAATAGGGCTTCTTTTCTAACTACAGTTATGTTGCAGTTTGTAGTGGCTAACAAGTCCTGATCTGCCACCACCAGCTTTGCTTTCTCTGCACCTGTCTTCTAAATAATAAATGGAAAGATGCAATTTGCGACGAATTTCATATGGGCCATAAAAATGTAAACCAGATTAGGAGCTGCTGAGCAGCAAACCCATCATCTTGTCTGGAACATAAAGTCACAAAAATTATAATTGCAGATTTCATTGTGGTATACAAACTGCTAAATGTGCCATAATTGGATGAAGTCATAACAAATTTATTAGCATGCAAAACCTAGTCAACATATTTTATTTGCATTATGTTTTGTATAGTAAGGCAACATGTATTGCTTTCATGGTCTCTCCACCTTCCCTTCTCCTACTCTAAATACTGATAACAGCACAAAGGTTGAGGATGATAATAATAAAACAAAAATAGTAGTTCATATGTCCTCAAGTTCATGTCATAGAAGAAATAATAAAGCCTTTTAATTTTAGAGACAAGTAGTGAAAAATATTAGTGGGAACCTATCCAAAAAAAAAAAAAAAAGGACCTGAAACAATTAACTGGTTTTACATGAAGACTTATAAAACTGCAGGTGGACAATTTGCCATTCTGCACATCCAGACTGCTGTTCCAGCCGTTGCTGAGCTCTATAGAGATCTCTGATCTCTGCTGAGTTTCAGTGAGCATTTGTGCTACACAGCTTATTTGTTCCAGTTTCTCTGGGCTGGTATTTTATTTGTTAGCTATTATCTAACCACTTCTGTAGCTATTGAAATGTTCCAAAAGGCAGAGAGGTCCAAACTGGGTCAAATGAAGTGAAATCACTGAATTTAATGGTTGGGAAGTCTCAATCAGGGAAAAAGTCTTACAGTTTTAGGCATACAAACAAACACTTCTTTTTCTGCAAATAACAGTAAAGTCTTTCTCCAATTTGGACTCAACAAAGGCTTAAGCTCAAAACTGGGTTGAAAACTTCTCCTGAAAGCCCCAGCAGAAATGGGGTGAATAGAGGTTTTGGCAGTCTTAAAGCCAAAAAATTTGGCATTTGCTGGTCTTAAGAGTTTTAGCAGAAGACAACCTGCAAAGTGAAAGATGGGTCTTATAGAAACAAGCTTTTTTCACTTTCAAACAAGTGTCTTTCTGCCAGTGGAACTTCACATGTTGCAACCAAAGAAAATACTTTATCATCCCTTGATTTGTCTGGCAGCTTTTGGTTTCTACTTCCCAGGACAGTGTTTAATTAATATCAGGTCTTGTCCAATACTAATTCTATAAGTAAAAAAGAATAAGAGTAGTCAGGACAGAGTTCAGTGATTATACCAGCTGGTAGGACTGGTTACCTTTCTTAGCCCTGATTCTTCATTCAGAACAAGAAATGGGATCAGTTATTTTCCTATATTATTAAGTAAAGAAGACTAATAGGATAGATGATTATGGACTGAATCTTTGAGCATGTTTTTAATTTTCCTACAGTTTGGCCATGCTCATTGCAATTGCAGAAAACAGCTGGTGACAGTCAGAAATCTCCAAAGCATCAGTGCAGCCAAGACAGTGAAAAAACCACTGCTCAAGATGACTCTTACAGTTCAGTCACTGCTCTAGGGAAGGCTTTGTCCTGTGAGCAGAACAGTACGGGGCTGTGCATGCCAACTGCTTCCTGCACGTGAACACCCCTGCTCTGTGATAACACGGGCTGGATAGATGGAATGGCTTGGAGCCATATGTTCTCAGACACCTTGTGATGGTTTAGGTTTGGTCCCAGAACTGGTATCTGTTTTTCTAACAGGCAGAGCTGTGAAGTATAGACTGTGAGTGATTTATGATCATTGCTAGAAGTTTTGCTCCTCTTTTCCTGTCACGAATTACTGCAATCTATTCCTGGTGCATCTGGCAGGAAGATAACATTGCAGTAGGAGGTGAAGTGACTCCTGTAATTTTTACATCACTGCAAGTGCCCTATTTAATGCTCTTCATGGAATACATTGTGCAAGAAGCTGAAACAAAGAAAAATAAAATTACAGTTAGTTCACAGGGCTACTGTGTTCATTATGGCTTGAGACATAAAGGGAATATTTGTGCCTCAGACCAATTATCCTGTAGTTCTATATGCATTTCCAGTGCTAGAAATATCATTTGGCTGTCTTGAATCAGACTTTTAAAATGCTTAGCTGAAATACACACAGACATCTCTGCATAAGCTACTACAGGGGGAAAATTATTCTTTATTTACAAACTTTCCAGACTTTAGCACTTACTGTGGCTATACATAAAGGAACTGAGGGGATTAAGAAATAGATTAATTTTCCTATAATTAAAGTTAAAATACTTGTTAAGCTTATTTTTTTTATATAATTCATAAAGCCTTCCCCGAAGGAACAGAAAGAAAGCTAATGTTGCATTTTTCCAAATTATTTTATTGTGAACTGGACTAATTCCTTGTCAACAGGCTGAGGTCTTAGCATCTGTTATGGTGAATTACAAATACGGCATTTCTAATTTGAATTTGATCAAAAAGATTATTTTTTCCTAAATTATCTTACAAAATGAGGTTAAAAATTATGGTTGATCCATTGTACCAGTGCCGATCTCTACTCTTTGCCAGCCATGCCATTGAAACGTGGGAATGCTGAGTAAACTGTAGGTTTCCAGCCAGTCCTTGGGATTTTTCACACATTCACAGCATCAGAAAGAATAATATAGATGGATACCAGGGAGCTGGCTTTTTTTTTCCAGAACACAGTGGTTTTCTATCAATGTAATATCAGCAGCTGTACTATGCTCTACAACTGGTAAGAAATATTGACATCAGATCGCTATAAATCATACAAAGCTCTCTGTAAACTTGCACATGACCTTCTCCACTGGTGCATGAATGATGAACGGTTTTCCTTGTGTGTGAACTTTGAGGGTGCATTCACATTCCACGCGTATTCTTGCTCAAGTTGAATGTTCTCACTTCTATAATGTGTATAAGAATTAAATAAGAATGAACGCCATGGTTGAATCCCAGCTGGCAAACATTCACAGTAGATGTAAATGCTGGGGTTCTTATCTGTACAGCAGTACCTAAAACTTCATGCTTCAGACATACACAGACAACATGAAAAGACAGTTCTTGTGCAGAAAAAATTTAGTAAGTGACAGTTATTAGTATTGTTGTTACATGTTCAGTGGTTTGGAGTTAGACATCTCCATGGCATAGACAAAACCAGATGGTAATGTTTTGAGTAGTTTGAAGAAATGTACTCATTTTATAAATAATAATTCAAGAAAAATGGGCACATTACTCAATGCTCCTGATGCAGTGTCCCAAAAAAGAAGGGTCTGTTATTTTTCTTTCTTTTAAAGATGTGGAAGACCAGTTCTGAAGGTATTTAGAGGAGGCAGGGCTGAAGCACAAGGTCCCGCTGTGATACCGGGGCTGGGATGTGCATGCAGAGAAGCAAACCAGGCCCTCCACATCACTTGTTCACAAGTGCATGTGGGTATGTGTCGTACCCACTGACTGCAGAGGAACTCCCTAGATATTTCAGTACTTGTCTGGATTATGAACGGTGAAATGTCCACGAATATCATGTCCTTTAATTCAGGTGTAGAAGTGATATGTTAGTCAATCAGAGGCAAGTGTACAATCCCCACACGAGATAATTGGAGTGAGAAGAAAAACAAATGCAGACCAGGGTAGAGATGGAGGCATATGGTCTTGTTTCATGGTTGAGGCTATTTGGGGGGAAACCATTGTTTCACAATCCTCCATTTAATAGTTTTCTCTCTCTCCCTTCACACAAGTACATGCCTGTGTTCTTGAGGACTTACCTTCCTGATTTTCCGTAGAAAAATTTGCAGGAAAAACTGTTGATTGCACATGAGCAGTTGCTTGACCTATTCTTTTTGATATTCCCAGACAAAGAACCTGCCTAAGTATAAGGTATTACATAGACCTTAAAGAATTAATGTCTGTGAATGCAGTTGTCAGACAGCAAAAAAATGAAATTACATCTATGTCCATGCTCTCTGAAACAAAGCAGTCACATTTTTCAAGACTAGTATTCAAGATTTTCAGTAAAATAACTTACTAAGCCCCCAGTTTATGCGCATGCATCATTAATACCTGAAAATAGGTTCTAGGCATTTCTAAATCTTCTGTGATTCTTAGTTGTTAGCATGAAAATAAAGACACGTGTTCTTTGACAGCCTTCACAGACGTTTCCACCATTTTCAGCATCTTTTTAACCTAGAACCAAAGACCTACTTAACTGAACAACAGACTATAAAACACATCAGGCTTACCGAAACCAATGAAATAAGGCCAAACAAAGAGTGTGTGGACTCTCAAACCATTTTCCATAGGCAGACTTCAAACTCTGACATTGGTTGAAACATGCAGAAAATGAGTAAATTAGTAATTGGAAAACTGAGGTTTTCAGAAACAGTAAAGTAATTTTCTGACTTGACTGAGACTGTTTTCCTGACTGAATAAGGAATTTGGAAAGGCAGAGGATTTTCTTGCATAAGGGTGAAGTAAAGAAATTATTGGATCTGCAACAGGTTCCATTCATTTTCATGTCAATCTGCTTAAAAATCCTAAATTAAAGAGTATAATCCTAAAAATTGGTCTTTAAAATCAATCTTAAGCTTAGAATCAAAATTCCACATAGATTGTTGAATAAATAAATGAGTTGTTCTAGTTTGTTTGAAATTAGACTGTGTGCTACAGGTGCCTTGACTGATGCAACCTCATTGTTTTCCTTGTGCTACACTTCATTCTGGTTTGATTTACTACGTCTAGTGTATATATTTTCTTGCATACTGTATTGCGGACACCAGCAATACTGAAACTGTTTCTTCTGGCTTTGTAATGCATAGGCATTGAATTTCTTCTTTTTGTGAAAAAAAACCAACACTTTTTCTCAGGACTGTTTGTCATCCTTGTTTTGATGAGCACAGTATAAAAAGAAAGGCAATATTTTGCAAAGGTATTTTAAAAAGGTTTATAGCCAAAATACTGGCCTGAATTGACTTCGTATTGCTCAATTTCTCTGCCAAGGCTTTCTCAGACCAAATTCGAGCAATGTGATGTTAAATCAGGTCCTTAAAATTCCACGGGGAATTTGCTTTACCCATTTTTAATTTACTGCACTGCATGCACCCAGGACACGGGGCAGAGGCCAGGGCTTTGCCTCTCTGGGTTGAATGACACAGGGCACTGTCTGTGCCAGCACTCTTTTGCGACTCAGGTTGTCTGCATTCAAACAGAGGAATTAGAGATGGGCAAGCAAGCCATTGTGCTTCCAGCTAACCACTTCCAATACCTGATAAGTTCAATTAATATGGTGTAATAAAGTAGTTGGTGTATGCCAGAGGCAGCTTATCAAACCAGTAACCATGCTAACAGACTGCTGGCAGTGAGCGGGGCTGCTGAACCCGCTGCCAGACAAAGGAGATGAGAACAAATTGTAAACTTCTTGCTGCTGTTTTCTAGCAATCAGTACAGTGTGAATTCTCATTATCTCTTGCATACCTAGTACTCGGACAGTTGCTACTAATTTTAAACCACTTGCTAACACCTAATTTAAACCTCTGCAGAAACACTGGGGTATTGTAGTGTGTGACTAGTCACTTGACAGCTTGTGAAGTGGCAGGGGGATGCTGACAAGTTTGAGAACTAGGTATTCTCTAAGGATATTGCTCATAAATGGAAGCAGGAAAAAATCAAGGCAAAAGTAACCTATAATGAGGATATGTGTACCTGAAATAGTCTAACCTTAGGCTATTTCCTTCTAACTATATGAAGACCTGAATGCAACTTTGTTCTGCTGCGTTGACATGCTATTCTGGCCCATAGGTTTCAAAATCAGCATTTCTGCAGAGGTTAAGAGCTATGGTCTAGATCTGGGACTTCGGTGGTTTAAATGGGATTTGGCTTAAACAGTAAATTCAGATCCAGATGCAGCATATGTTGTGAATGTACCCGTTAAAAAGTTACAGAAAAGGGGTAAATGAAAGATGAAAGCAGTGAGAACACAAGAATTATATTCTGAAATAAAACAAAGCTTTATAGATATCTAAAACTTTTCTCCTTGTGCTAACATCAGAGACACCAGAATTGTTTTATAGAGTATGATAAGAGAAACAAAGAAATACAAGGCAGTCTTACTAATTTTAATAATTTTATCAGGAGAAAAAGAACACTAATTACATCAAATGCAATTCATATCAGTCCTGAATTCCATTTGTCTTTCTCTTCCCACTCCCAGAGAAGCTTATAAGGTTTTGGAAGTAATAGGATTCAGGCTGAAGAAGGGTAGCTGTATCTACAAGTTGTATCTGAGCCTTTGGTTACCGGGTATAGTTCAGTATTTATAGCAGTTGCATTTCCAGTATGTGTGCATATGTATTTTGGATGTCTTGAAAGCCTGGCCCCTTCTTTTCCCAGGCACATTATCAACTTTGTCAGTAATGGATCTGACTTGATGACAGAATTTGGAACAAATTGAATGCAGTGTGCTTTCAGCTCCAACATTCAAGCCATATATATATAATGTCTGTGGTGTAGACATTTATCTCTTCATGTAGTAGCTGCTTAGTGGAGGAAGACAGTCAGGGAATCACCCACAGTTGTGAAAATGAATGTGGGTTTATGCACCTCCAGCTCATTTCATGAGCAAGAATCATTCCATGCTCTGCAGGCCAAGCCATCAGATTCCTCACTCTTTACAACTACATTTTGGCATTCTCCTGCTGAAAACTGGTTCCTAGATAAAGTGGTTTGGAATTTTTTTCCTTTTTCTTTATAAAGAGATGAGAATGATAAGAATAGCAAGCAGTGAAACTTTGGCCTGGCAAAGCTCATAGCAAAACTTTTCCTGAGGTCAGTGGTGCCCAAATGTCACTGTCGCTGACACTGTACATTTTTGGTACGATGAAGCCAGTCTCACAGTTAGCTGCCACCAAAAATTTATGTTTCCAGTGTCCCTGCTTGTTTCTTGCTTTAACACTGGTGCTCCTCTGAGTCTTCAGGGAGCTAGAGCTGCAGGCAACTTACTGAGAAAATGATACTGGCTTAGCTGTCTGAACTGGTTGCCCACAATTACAGCAGCTTGGCTCTAGCTTGAACACACACTACCAGCAGTGTAATATTTGTGTTTCGCCTTCCTTATGTTGTCTTACTTGCGAAAGCATTTTTTTCCCATTTAGGAATACTTCAATTTAAAATGTAGAGTACCTACTGACTCTGCTGATCAGTCAAAATTTCTGAAACAAAGTACCAAATTACCAAAGATTTCTCAGAACATGCACAAAACCAGGAAAAATACTTCACATAGAAAATAAAGAAGCAGAGGTGCAAAGGTGAATGACAGATGTAGAAGTGGAGAGAGGTAGGATGCCTGAACTAAAAAAAAAGTGAAAGAATCCTTGTTTGGAAGGAAGGAATACTAAAGGAGGAGCAATGCAACTGAAAATTTTAAAAGATACTAATAAACAGGGCAAGACCACAGGGAAAAAGACTGCTAAAAACATTAAATTATATATTGGTTTACATTTTCCATTTTGGCTAAAATTAAATTTAGTTTTATGGAAAGTATTTTCACAAAAGCTTCTTATAAAACTGTTTGAAATATCCCCCTCAGCTCTGCAGAGCATAGTAACTTATAAACCTCATTGATTTGGCATGCTCTATCAATTGCCACTGTACTACCAACTAACCTATCTCCCTTTAGACTTACATTTGACATTTTAAAAGGTTGAGAAAGCAACCTTTCACCTCTCAACCACAGGGGAAAAAAAGAAGTTACTCGCAAAACCTGCAGTCCTAAGGAGTTGGTAGAATTTGTAAATTATTTGAAATCGATATTTTACAAATCATTGCACTTGGAAATAAGCATTCTATTCTGTGCAGAGAGAATGTTTAGCTTCTTAGCAAAACAGCCTTTTTAGCTGTTCCACTACTAGACTATTTTTATAACTAGCTAAGTTAGCTAATGTCACTTTAGAGGTATTTTAATCCATCATATCTTTCCTTCTGAGAACCTTTGAAAATTTCAGTTTCTAGGAAGTAAGGAACCAGGGTTTGTACACCGAAGAGTAGAACAGATACCTTGATAATTTTCCCTTAAACACTGTCTCCGAAAATAGGTTATTGCCTTGTTCCCTCAAACTCAGTCAGTGGCTGACAGATTTCTTAGAGCAAATGCAATGGTGTGAGTTCGAGATGGCAGCTGTAGCTGCCCTGTTCATTGGCACCACACCTTTCCACCACGTCGCAGTGTGTTGTGTGTGCAGGTCTCAGCTCCTGTTCCTGTTGAATCAAGATGCCATTATGATCACGGAGCATACAGTGAGTGTTTGGAAATGCAGTTAGTTTTGTGGTACCTCTCTAACGTGGGCAGGATCTTGGCTTTGGATACAGACTGTTCCAAGTGAGACGAAAGTTCGTCACTGAGCTACAGCAGCCACATATGGAATCACTTCATGTTGCTTCTGTCCCATGGCAGCTTAGTCATTGATGGACATCCCCTGGAGAGCCAGTTCTTGCCTCCCCTTGAGAGCCAGTTGAAGCTGGGTAGGAAGGGACCAGGCTGAGAAACCCCTGTATTAGACCAGTGTGGGTTTTGAGCTGAGTCTCTTGCACAAATTTAAAGCAGATCTTCACCCTGGTTTTGAAACTGGACTGCCCCTATCCCACTGGTTCTGCAGAGGTAGCGCTGAGGTTTGTTTTCAGATGTATTTGTTGTAATGAGGTGTTGAAATTGCAGTAAGCTTAGAAACCAGTTCACCAGAATCCAACAATGCTACAGAAAATCGACCACAAACAGGTCTACAATGATAGCACACAGAGTGAAAATTAATATGTGTCCTGTAAATAATTGCCTTCATGCCTCATTGCAAATGCAGTAGTTAAACATTTCTGTCTTGTGAGTAATTTCCTATTCACAGTTTGTGGGAAGGCATAAATGTAAAGAAAACAGGTTTGGGGTCCTTTTGTTGGTTTTTTATTTTGTTTTTAAGTCTGCTAATTTCAATTCAAAAACACCATGGGAGCCTGCAATTCCAATTTTCTTTTCACAGTATTAATGAAAACTAGGCACTGAAAATAGTTAGATTTTTCCCTCTAAATTTTAAACCACTTAGAAATACAGTCAAGAATAATAACTTTCTAATCCATTATTACACAACGTAAAACTGTGCTCAATTGCTATTATTTCATGCAAAGCTTTTCATAAGTGGTAGAAGAGGCTTTTAAAAATCAGTCTCTTCTAAGCTGGTCTTTGAGGCAATCCAAAAAGGCTGGTTGTATGCTGTTTAGGGCAAGAGCTGTGCATCACAGAAGTTGTTTTAAGAAGGAATCATTGCCCCACAAGATGACTTTTGTTTCCTCTCACTGTTATGGCAAGGTCTGAGCATATTTAGCGTCTGTATGATTTTGTCTTGTCAAACTATCCTCAATTTATTGTTTCAATAAATAGACGGGTTCAGGTTTTGGGGTTTTTTTTAGATTTTTTTTTCTTAAGAAACAGAGTAATTTTTAAATGACATTTATTCTTAACATTCACCTATATGATATTTCACTTCTCATTTACAGTAAGAAACTATGTCTAGGATGAGGTTAGTATCTTTTTCACACTGCAGACACTAACAGTGACTGCAGTGGAGTAGCAGACAAGGTTATCCATAGACATAACTCTGCTGTTGAGCCAGGAGCCAATGACTCTGTCTGGTTCAGCTCCCGAGATGCTAGGGAGAAAACTGCATCATGTGTTTCTCCAAGAGCTGGGAAGCAAAGAGCAAACACCTAATAATCTTCACTTGTTCTCCATTGAGATCATCTGCTGTCTGTCACAACAGTTCCTGTCTTGCAGGGGAAAAAAAAAAATCCAGGTGAATTTCCCTTGGGTACTCCAGTCTTAGTCAAACAAAGGTCCTGCTTAAATAGAAGGCAGCTGTTTCAGCAACATTTTGGATGGGGATTTATTTATTTATATATATTTCAGAAGAAGTTTAGGCTGGCCTTTTTCCAGTGGCCCTTTCCTCCCTGTCTCTGAATAGGGCACTTGCTTTAGTGGGTACTCCATTAGCTGTCCCTACCAAAAGTGCTCACAGACAAACCCATATGCTTTGTAAAACCTTCCTGTTTCCTCCTCCTTCATTTGAGAGGCCCTGCTAGTTTAAAAGCATATTTTAATGTAAATGGAAGAAAAATAGCACGAAGTCCTTTTCCTTGCTGAACTGCTCCTTTTACGGAAGTCCAAACAAATGTAACAACAGATGCTTTGAAATGTTATAAGTTTAAATAACATTAATGTAGTGGTTGAATATTTCTCAGACAGATGGGATAAATGAGATAATTGTGAAAACATTCTTAAAATAAAAAGAAGCCATCAGGTGAAAGGCAGCAGTTTAGGTAACGTTGAAAAATCTACCTTAAATATTTCTTTAGGTTGCAATGTTAGAAGAACATCTTCCTCTGAGCAAGCTGTTAAGTGCCATTTAGTAGACATTAATTCTAAAGTTAAGTGATGGTATTTGGCCCACATCACTGTATTTTAAAGAGAAGGAGCAGCTGTTAGTCCATCAGGTATTGACAGAGTTTATTCAGTTGCTTCTATTATTTCGCAGACAGAAATTAATTTCCTGAAATCACATAGAGTAAGATAAGACTTTGTCTTGTTTTTGTTCACTATGGAAGTCCTCAGTCTTTGTTCTGCAACAATTCATTGTCTTTTGTAAAACAGTAAATGACACCCTATGTGTAAAAGAATTTCCATTTTCTACAATAGCTACAATGAAGAAACAGGATCTAAACCAGCCACGGACTACTTTGGAACAGACCACCTTTCTTAGGGTGGCATCTACCCTGAAATGATAAAAAAAAAATCTTAAAATGTTCTGAAGCGAAAGTTCAAGATCTCTTGTGTAATCACACAAGATACCAATTGTACTAACTCATAACAACTAAGAACTTTCAGAGGGAGGGAAAAAAAAGTTAAAATACTATTTTATATTAATTAGAGGCATTTTTTTGAGTCTTATAGTGGTGCCTCTGTTCTTTCAGCCAAATAAAATGGCAACTTCTTTAAATCTGTTTGGGATAACTGCCAGGAAGTGGTGTTTCAGCAGTAAGAACACAAACCATCAATAAATAAATGAGGAGTAACACCAAGGTGGGGAAGTAACTTATTTCTTTTGGGGGTTTGTGTGTTTTTTTGCTGTGTTTATTATTCATAGGCCATTTGTAGATGTCTGTAGTTGGTGGCTGCTTTCGATTCTGGTTGTCCAGACTTGTTGCAATTTTTTGACCAGTGCAGATAGTTCGGCTGGCATTACCTTTAATGTATCATCCTTAAAATCATAATCTTCCTAATAATATGTCTTTACAGTGCAAAGCAAAAAAAGTGACTATGGGGTATAGTGTGCTTTTGTGGACTTTGAGCAAGACACTTCTCTAATACACTTCAATAAAATGCTACCTGTAGGCAAGGCCTGATAAAGCTAACATTATAAATATATTGTAAAACTAGTGTTTAATAGTACTCATGATTAACATTTATATTTTAGTGATTGAATTTTTAGCCATGCATAATGATTTAAAATTCAGTTTCTATCAGGCAGCTTGCATGCTTAATGAGAGTGTTCTGCACTGCTCAGTGGGAAACCCTGGTTCACTCAATGCTTTTGCTCTCCTGAGCTCTGCCAAGGCTGGCAGTGCTGAGGGTGCACAGCCCCTCAGAAGTTTGGAAATGCTGAAATAATGCATAGACCCAGGTCACTTCATTTCTGTTCATGACACTTGCTAAGCTAGAGAAGATCCATCTCAGCTATTGCCTCTTAAAGCGATTCTATACAAAGATAGAATTCTTCTTCTCCTGCTGCAAAATGCAATAAAGGAAGGAGATCACGGGAAACGCATAAGCATTGTGTGTGCTGTGAGCATTTAAACTAGAAATTCCTCCTGGAATTAGGGTTTCATTTCACATGGCTGTGCAAGGAGACAAAATGTGCCAGACAACACAATAGTTCCTATCAAGGCGACTTTACAGTGGGAAGACATAGGTCAGTTCAATTCATCTCACAACTGAAAAGACCAAAGTCTGGCCTGGGAGGTGGGTTCTTAGGGGTCTCAGTCCTTGCTCTGTGCAATTTGAGAGGTTTCTTTGGGGCATATAACATTGCTTGAAGGAATGTCTTACAATGGCATCAGTGATGAAAAGAGGGAATGCGGGAAGTTGAATCAAAAAGCGCTCTGAAGTGTAGCCATATTCAAGGAGGACTCAGAATTAGAAAAGAGAAGGTAGGGCTGGACAGCTTTCCAAAAGTAGTAAGAGTAAATATAATTAATTTAAAAAAAAATATTAGGAGGGAAGGAGAAACTGAGAAGCTTGCTGAGGGAAGTATAAAGGAGAGCTGAGGATACCTTATTTGTAGCCAAGTTTTTGGCTGCTATCAGACATTTTCACTTTTTCCTCCATTCTCTTTGGTGAGCTGTCTTATCATCACTATCTTCTCAATAAGTACTGTAGTGTCACGTTTGTTCCTTACAGAGGGAGGGGAGGGAGAGAGGGAAATCCTTCCTCTGAGATGTTCATGTTCCTGCATATAAATTGTGGCACACCTGTTATTTCAGATTATTTGGGCGTTCTTTGCTTAATAACACATTTGGACAAACTATACCTTTAAAGGCTAAAGTGAGATGTTCCCTTCTGTCCTCTTCCTTATTTAAAAGCCTGTTTGCTTGTGCTGACGGACACGAAAATAGTATGGGCTGCAAACCTAACTGGTTTTGGACTGGTGGAGTTCGGGTACATTGAGAGTGTCAGTCCTGACCCAGTGAGTGCAATTAGAAAGATGCATGACCGTAGCAGGTAGACACGACTAACTCCTCGATGTGTAAACTCAATAATAACCTCTCCCTTATTTCATTATCTACCTACAGCAAATCCTACCAGGGCAGGAGGAGGAAGGGAGTACCCTGGCTCGTCCGAGGTGATTCGTGAATCCAGCAGCACAACAGGCATGGTGGTTGGGATCGTGGCGGCGGCAGCGCTGTGTATCCTCATTCTCCTGTATGCCATGTACAAGTACAGGAATCGAGATGAAGGATCGTATCACGTAGATGAGAGTCGAAACTACATCAGTAACTCAGCACAATCCAATGGGGCTGTGATCAAGGAAAAACAGCCCAACAGCGCTAAAAGTTCCAACAAAAACAAGAAAAATAAGGATAAGGAGTACTATGTCTGATCTCAACATCTAAAAGAACGCTTGTATAGAAATAGTCTTCATTTTACCTGAGACATAATACAAACTTATTTACTTTACTTTTTATGAAGCACATTCAAAAACAAACAAACAAAAAAGACAGGGAATGCAATCAGAAAGGAAAGACTGTTTTTAAAAACAAGCATTTCATGCTCTTGTTTTTCAGAAACAGGAGCTGATAAATTCCCTAACATCCACAGTGTTTTCATTTACTCTGCCTGTCTTTATGTTGCTGGAACGTTTCTGAAAGACAATGATGACACCACGCATTCATAAAGCAAGGAGTATTACTACAACATCAAGGCACAATATGAAACAAAACAAATTTA
>VXAY01005111.1:91030-111035 GCA_013399855.1 Oxyruncus cristatus | reverse complement strand
AAAAAAAAAAAAAAAAAGAAAAAAAAAAGGAAAACAAGAGGGCATAGATGCAATCATTGGGAAATTTTCATGCACGCTTAATATGTTATTACATATGTTTATATAAAAACACATCTATATGTGCTTTCTGGACTGTGATAAGTGATGTTTTATAGCCTGTTGTATAGAAAATGCAAACTATATCTGCTCTTCAGCCATTTTTGGTAAACTCAATGTTATAAGTGTTGCTAGGTATAGAGAGTTTTATGACATCTGGAGCAACAGACATACTTCAGTTTTTTTGCAGCCATTATAAATTGTCCCAGACTTTTTCCCCTTTTTTTTTTTTTCTTTTTAATTTACAGTGTAGTGGTTATACTAAGGGGGATGTGTATGAATGTATATAAGAGTCAGCTAATTTTTTTCTTACCTGTACAGCCTCTATTATGTTGCAATTAAGTTTTAGTAGTTTGTATGAAAGATGTGGACTAGAAAGCAAAAATATATCTCTACTGTAATTTGTCTTCTCCCTCCTATCCCCATCTCTTGCTCCTGATATGCATCAATGAAGTTGATCAGAATGGCCAATTTTCCTAGAAATAACATTCATTAATTAGCTAAATATTTAGTGACTTAAACTGGCCTTTGGCTTCCAGTCAAAGCTTCACTATTGGAGAGCATGGTTTGCCTTACAGAAACCTTGTTCTTAGAAATTATGAGAATGATGAGTTTCTTGAGAATCTTAGGAAGTATCATATAGTGTTTATCTGGCATTCAGTTATATGAACGACAGCTACTACAGCATGGGGTGGTAAAAGATCTAAAATACCCATTTTAAATATCCAGGCTGATTCTACTGCAGAATTTATCCCTTTCTCCAAAAAGGAAATAATCTTGAGGTGCACGATAGTATTTTTCAATGGTGGGCATTTTGACATACGAAAAAGTATTTTTAGCTAAGTTGATTGTGTAGTATTGCAAGACATCATAACCAGACAAGTTCATCATGTTTTAAAGTGACACAGCTTATCCTGCATATATAAAACATTAATGCATTTTAGTTAAACATATTAAATATAATGCTGTAATTTACATGTTAAGTTTGGGGTTTTTTCTAGTACTATTTCATTAGTTTCACAGCAATAAATCATAGCATAACATTTTATTTACATGGAAGTTCAAAGGGAATACATTAGACAGAAAGAGGGTAGTTCAATAGAAATCAACCAAATCATCAGAAGGCCTCCTGGGAGGGATATAGATATTCACACTTTACAGACAGGAAGGAGGGATTTAAAATTAGCTTTAAACAGGAGACACAAAACATTTTGTTGTGTGTTATTCACTGTAGCTGATGAAAAAAAAATTGGAAACTGGTACAGCTATCTATCTGGGAGTCAAAGCACTTTAAAAATACATGTAGCTGACATGAAAACACCTCTCTTGAAGTTTGCCCACCACATCAAGGTGTGTCATGTTGCATTTGTAAAACAGTTTTTTATTTTCATTAGCATTTACACAAAAATGAGTACAGGTTCAAAAAAATCCATCTGATGTTCATTTCTTAGATCGTGTGGCATTCGTAATTTCTCCCACCTTTACAAGACAGCTGTACTCAGGGAAAGGCAGGGGCAGGTATATGGAGGTCATTGCTGGAAGCAAGAGACTTCAGCTGGAGAGGGGAAGGAAGGAGTTGAAAGCCAGGTGGTGTTCAGATTTCAGTGGTTGAAGATACATAGAAGAACAAGAATAATCCGTTGACAGGAGATTCGACACGACAGAATATGGTTTGGGCGAGATGAAATGGTCTTTTCTGCTTGGTATTGATTGCATTAATGAAATAGCATTGTCAGGCCAACTTCCAGGCAGTTCGGTAGGTCAATCTTTAACTAAATCCATACATCAAGGAAAAAAAGATCTGCTACGATTATAATAAGCAAACACGATTTTAACACTGTTTCTGAAGGTTCTCCTTTTTCCTCTTTAATTTCATAATTTAACAAAAAAACAATTATGGATGTATCAGAAGTGCCAGCAAGTGGATTAAAAATTCCTTTTTGTTTAAAAACAGCAGCAACAACAAACAGACATAAACCAACTACCTAACATAAAATTGGATCCTTTCTCTATAATAACCTAATTTGTTTGACTGAGATGGCTTCATTTCTATGACTGTATTGTGTTGCCTTTTTTAACAAAACACTAAATAACGTGTGAAACTTTCAACCCTAAGACATCAAAGAGAGGCCCAATGCCCCTAACCTTATAGTGCTTTCTGTGATAGATATTTACAATTTTTTTATTTGTTGCAAGGCCAATTTATTCATTATTGGAAATGCTAAGCAAGTGGAATTTACTGTTTTGTTAATAAAAATGTTTCTTAATACAAACGCTGGGTTGTTTCTTCTCTTGCTCTTAGATCAGGAGTATCTGTTCATCTTGAAGCTGGGAAAAAAACTGGTGAATTGGTATGAAGTTGCAGAAATTCACGTCAGGAAAGGGTAACCTCAGAACTGTTTCTACACTTCAATGAAAACCTACAAGTCTTGCGTTCAACTGGCCCAGTTAGAAAATTATGAACGGCATTAATGCATTGTTTGCTCTTGCACAGGCTTGCTTAATTTGCAATTTTCTAGCTTTTTTTTTAAGTCAAAAAATTAAAACTTGGTATTTCCCTACCCCTCTATATGAAAAAAGAATTCCATTCTTTTTCTGCCATTTTTTGATTTCTATGGCGGAAATAAGATGGAAGAGAGTAAGGTAATGAGATGAAAAGTTCAAACTGAAAATATTTTCTCTTGTCTAGAAGATGGTTTAAAAATGGAATGGGAAAAGGAAAGTATTTCAGGTCCTTAAAAACATTCTTAGATAATAATTACCAAATTTCAACTGGAGCTAATCCATTACGTAAGTATTTTCTTACTTAGCATGACATTTAAATTCATGGGTAACTTCAAGCAAACATCTAATCCTATTGATTTAAGCAAGTGTCTAAATTTGCCTAAATGTATTGCTGAATGGGGATGGAATTAAGCTTTTGGATCTAAACTCCAAATAGAATTTAACTATGTATCTTCTTAAATCACATCAGTAGCTTTTTGACTTCAATAAGATTTATTCATCTGCTTAATTACACATAGACTGAAGTATTTTAGATAATTTTAAGTTACGGAATATCTGGAGAAAATAGCCTCTATCTTTAATTGGTATAGAACAGTTTGAAAGTTCTAAACTGCTTCATACTGGAATTAGGTCTTGTGTGTGTGTGTATGCTTCAGTAAATACTAAATATTCCACTTAGGAAAATGCTTTATACAGATTTAAAGTCACTATAATGATAGTGATTTTTGGTCTACCACTACTACAAAAAAGCCCTACAAACCAACCAAACAAAAACCCTCACCAAACAAAAAAGCCTTTAATTATAAACTTTTTCATTCTACACTGTATTTATTTTTTTTTTCTTACATCTATACTGTGCTCTCCCTTTTACCAAAATCCTAATGGCCTCTCAGTTCCTGCATAATCCATCATTATCTAGTCACTATAAGTGGTGTCCTCCATCATCAATCATCACTGTGGCCAAGTAGCTAAAAAATCTTCTCAAGATGATGAAGAAAGAAAAAACTAAACAACGCCCCCAAATGCAACTCAGAATAAGGAAAGGAGAGCACACACATAGTCTATAAATGACAAATGTGTTTGTTAATTCCTCCAACATGACTTCTTTACAGTTCAACAAAAGAGTTTTAAATTGGGTTTCTGGGTCTGATTTTCATATGGATTATAGAAATTTGCTTCTCAGTTCAGTACAGTCCTGTTTAGATGTGCTTGGAAGTATCATGGTTGATCAGCCACCTTTGTCAATACAATTTTATTTGGAATGCAGACTTTTTGCTTTATTTTAAAGACCTACTTTGTTAAAGTCTGTAAGTATTTCAGTGTAAAAATGTTCCTGGCCCTCATGGGAGTGGGGAGAAAGAGAAATGCACTCTGCATTTAATTCAATTTATAAAATGATCAATTCTTGGGGAGGATAAAACTGCTTGCCTGCCAGCCTCTGACTTCTGTGGATGGTCTGCTCCTGCTTTAGTTGGTCACTGCCCATCATGAAACCAGAAGCATCCCCCATGGGTTAAGCTTTGAGCTCGAAATTCCAGAGAAGAAAAAAAAAAGTAATTGATAGAGGTCAGCTCAGTTTTGTGAGGTGCAGAGACAGAACTCACCCCGTGCTTTACCAGCTTGCTTTGAAGGCTTCTTCCTACTGAAGGCCTTTGACAGACTTCAGCCATCAACTCTGACATCTGGAAAACAAATACGGCCCCCCGCCTATCTCAGTCACTCACTGCTATACAAATATCTTCATCTCTTACAGTAATAGAATCATGGAATATCCTGAGGAGGAAGGGACGCACAGGGATCATCGAGTCCCAACTCCTGACCTTGCACAAGAGACCCCAAGAGTCACACCATGTGCCTGAGAGCATTGTCCAAATGCTTCTTGAACTTTCTCAGGCTCGGTGCCAAGATCACTGCCCTGGGGAGCCTGTTCCAGTGCCCGACCACCCTCTGGGTGAAGAACTTTTTCTTAATGTCCAACCTAAACCTCCACTGCCACAACTTCATGCCATTCGCTTGGATCCTATCTCTGGTCACCAGAGAGAAGAGATTGGTGCCTGCCCCTCTGCTTCTCCTTGTGAGGAAGCTGTAGACCACTGTGTTCAGAACAAGCACATTTCCATATGACATTGCTCCTCCAGTGGGGCTGAGTTGTGGTAGACTTCGTTTTTTTCTTAAAGAAAAGACGACATAAAGGGTAGAGTTATTTCAAAGGTTGTGGGATTCTCAGTGGGTAAATTGCCTTTGAGGACAGTAATTTCATGCTGGCATACACTTGAGAGGTTTGGAAATCCAGGTCAGTAATCCTCGACAACATCCTTTTGGTAAACAATAAAGACATGAGCTCATTTGTCAGCGAGCACAGGGACCAACAGCAAGGCTATCAAAATGTGAATGCGTTGGTCTGGTTGCAGCAAATAACACAGGAAAATGAAATTTTGGGCAGCTAAAAATAACAGCTGGCACATTGGCCGCACTCTTACGAGTGAGTCCGCTTACAAGCCAGTAAGCATTTATTGGATGATAAACAGCAAAATACTTCTATTAGTGATAGTTTGGGATGCAGCTGACTGAACACAGGCATGGGCTGCATGGCCACATCGGCTTTTCCAGGACCAGGGGCCAGACTGCTGTTCAGGCACCCTCCATTCTAGGGGACTGGGCAGGCTTCACACAAACATCTGCTGCCCAACAGCCAATTGGCTGTTTCCAGATAAGCCTTCCTTTTCCCTTTGAAATTGAAATACATCTTCCAGGAAAGGTACTGCAGATTACTTTGTGAGACACATTAAGTGGCTCCCAAAACATGCTGCGGCACAGCCAGCACCATATGAAAGAGAAACTGTGGCTGGAGGTCTGGTTGAGAAACCTCCATGCTCTTCAGGAGAGCCCTGGCCTCGGGGACCCCTCAGGATGGGCAGGTGTGAGGAGGACAGACAGCAGAGCTGCAGGCCCTGGTCTGCTGTGACTACAGAAACAGGAAAATTCAGCTGTGAGGGTCTCACAGCCAGGACTGGGTGGGGAACTCGCCCCAGGGTCCATGGCTTGGTGAAGCTAGAGCAGGCACAGGTTTCCCTTAGTTACCAAATGCCTTAAAGGAAAAAAAAAAAGTTTCTCAAAAAGGTGGTGGCATAGAGAGTTTAGGAATTTCATTAGGAGTTACTTCAGTGTTCCTTTAGAGCTTTACCTGCCTGTGCTTCACACCAGAGAGGAGAAGCTCAGGTTTCCTGTGCTTGGGGAAGGAGGCCAAGAGCAAAAGCCTCCCACAGGCACTAAACTCACCCCACAGCAATACAGGTATCCCTAACTTTTTGGGACAGCAGAATTCAAGGGCTTGGAAAATTGACTCAGGAGGACATCCAGCAACACACTCTTTAAACCATAGGGAAAGGGATAAATTTTAGCAAAAGGAGATGTAAAAATCTTAAAGAAGAAAATAATGCAAACAGACACCCCTGGGAAATCCTACCCCACCTACCACTGTCTTCTATTCAGCTTTTCAGTCTCACAGGTGGGTTTTATTCCTTGCTGATTACACCTGGAGAGGTATCAGGCTTGTTACATCAGTCCACCCAGCAGAAGGTTTGTCCTGCTGCAAGCACAGAGCTTGCTCAAGTTACTGGACCCTTCACTCCCCACGTGTAAAGTAATTGTACAGAGATTTTTCCTTTGGATTCAGGCACTGCTGGCAACTAAGATAATGATGGGTAGTTACTGTCTCACATTTGGTTTTTGGGAAGGTCCAAGGAGCAGGAACTCCAGTGAGAGAAATGAAGAAAAAAACCCCAAAAAACAAGCAGGGTTTGTCTCATGCTGACCAACAAATCTCCATGTAACAAGCAGAAGAATTCCAGGTTAGTAATTTAAATCTTAGTTTTGTTGATGGGTGGTGTTTGGGAAAGGCAAGTCTGTGCTCAGCTTTTCTGAAGACTAAATTTAGCTGGGAGCTCATTTATACCTGTCTTCAGCCTTTTTTTAGGGGAATCTTTCAAAATGTTGATAGCACAAATTTAACAGTCATAATACCTAAACCAGTTTCTCATCTATTTTAAGAGTTTTGTCTAAGGAATGCAGGATTTGACTCATAGGTTAGAGTACAGCTGCACTAGCAAGTAATAGCCCAGCAAGAATAAATTTATAGGGCATGGCAGTTGATGTTGTGGACCTGACCTCCATGTTGTATCTCAGGATTTTCTTTGAACTGCTTGTAGTCTGGTTCCCCAGACTGAGTGCCAATTAGTGGTTAGATGGCATTAGGTGTGTTCATGCAGCTCATTTTATTTAATCTGCAGTGTGTCCAGTCCTTCATGCAGAGTTCTCTGTAAAGTTAATTGTAGTAAGTGGGAACAGCTAGAGTTGCTTCAGAACTGTATTCCCGATCTTGAATAAAACTTTTGTGTTGAAACACCCTCTGTGCATTGCTATATTCCAGTGTGCTCGTGACAATTCACTATAAGAAAAGTAGGGTATTTTTAGCATGAAGGACCCAGCCCCAAATGAAAATTGCTGTTAGACATAAAGGCCTTCCAGGTATTTTTACAGGACTTGGTGTCTTTGCAATTCTACCATTTATCTTCTCTTTAAGCAGCACCCCTGGTACCTAGCAACCCCTCAACCCTTTTCATTTCACCTAAAGAAAAAATTGTTTAAAAGACTTGTTTTCTTTGAATACGTTGAGGTAAATGTGGCATTATTTTTGGATAGGTGCTGTGTGAGGAAGCCATGTTACCAACACTGAGATCACCAACTTTTTGTGCAATTGTAGCTTGTATAAACATTCCATAAGCAAATCTGGAGCTACTGGAGGAGGTGAACTGGAAGAAATGGCTGGGCAGAGCTGGCCACTGCTCAGGGGCAGAACCACACTGAACAACCCCAGTCTTTGGGTAACTCCACATCCAGATTTTGCAAGACAGATCTGCTTTAAACAAAAGTTTTGACAGTCTTCTCTAACCTAGTTCTCACCAAAATAAATTCTTTCCTGTATGGGAATTAATTGCAATAAGTTTCCCGATTTAGTCAGTATTAAAAATACCATGAGAAACCACAAGAGATTGGGCTACATTTTGAGATCTTTGCTTGTATCTTCTGCAGACAGGAAAGCTGCCATTTCCATTAAGATTGAAATTTCATTGCTGCTTTTAACTACAGAGTGATTACACTTCCCTCTAGCACACTGCATATTATTATGAACACTTCATACAAGTATTCTGAATAGCCATCATTAATTCTTTTAGATTTCTAAGTGTTAGGCATCAAAGACTGACGATATAGACTGATGCTAATGATTTTTAAATCTGAATTCTTGTAAATGACCATATTTGTGTTTAAGTGGCTGTTTATAAGTTTTGCCTAAGTTCCAAAAATCATCTTGAGAAGTCTATTTTTATTAATACATTTTGTCAAAAGTTGATTGCTAATTATAGAAAGAAACATTCTCCGGTTTAATTTGAGAACAGCTCGGTTTAATTTGAGAACAGTTCAATTCAGCAACAAGAATATGAATGTATAGTTTTTAGACATGTTAAGTGAGCTTTTGCTCTTATCTAAGCTAATTAAGAATTTTAGAGACTTCAAAAATAAACTCGGAATTTTTGTTCATGTGATTCTTGGTGGGAGTTACCACACATCCTGGGTGAAGGTTTCAGTGTGTATGAGTAAAGTTGTGGCAATAATCTGGTGCCTAATCTCACATGCTGCCTTTCTGGAAGGCAGCTTTGCCAGGTCTGCATGTGGGCACAGTCTTTGCCTGTTATGCTGCTCTGCTCCCCACACGAAAACTGACTTTCATTACCCATCCATGGGAACCATTGCACAGACACTGCTGCACACCAGCAACGTCCCTGGCTCAAAAGCAGAACTTGCAGTTAATACGTATTCTGAGGCAAAATTCCCATTCATTTCAATGGGAGGAGGTATTTTTTCCTGAGTACACAGCACCTCAAATAAATCACTGTATTAGAAAATGCTACAGAGAGCAGATTGAGGGAAAGGATACATCCCCGAACAAACAGACTGAACACAGAATATAGAAAAGCCTACCCAAAGACCCTAAAACCAATCAGATTTCCTAGGGTGAACAACAGGCTAGTGTGGATACATAACTTACTTTTGCAAAGTCCTTAGTGGCCTTGCATAATTTGCTTTTAGTTTGGCAGGCTGGTGAGATGTGATCCTGAAGTTACAGCAATAAATAATGCAGCCTAACAAAATGAGGCCCCACAAACAGGACACTTCCATTTTCAAAACAGGTTTCGAAAGCTGTGCAGATGCTATGTAATGAAAGTGGAATGAAATTCATCAGTGGAACTTTGTGATTATAGGATGGAACAGCAAAATGATGAACTCTAGTCATGGTAGTTGCAATTGTCTGGGAAAATAAGGAGGAAAGAAAAAGAAGGAAAGGCATCCAACAGCTCTGAACACCCCTGGTCAACAATGAGATTTTTCTTTTGCTGTACCGTCGCCAGGCCCTCTGTAAGTATTCTGTAAGCATTTTGGGGATGCTTGCAGTGCTCTGTTATGACTTCTAGGCAGGGAGCTAAGACAGCCTGGGATTTGTGGTGGGCCTGAGCTCAGTGCAGGTTTGGTGATTCAGCAGCCGCCAGGCTTCCCTCACAGTTTTGGCACTGCAGTAACACAGCCATCCTGAGCTGGCAAGTGCCACATCAGCTCTGGGCAAGCTGCAGTGCAGGCACTTGTGCCTCATTGCCAGACAGAAGATGCCTCACCTGGCCCGTGGGATGTGGAGAGGGGCACAAGGGTATGACATAGGAAGAAAGACGGAACTCTCCTGGAAGCAATGGCAAAGCACTAGCAGTTTCATTCCTAGGGGGCATGTTCAATCTCCACTGCAGGGTGATCCCAGGGCTCCGTTTGAATCTGATTCATGAAGTCTCATCTTCCTTCAGATGCTTATTGAACACTGTCAGCTGGAGCTTCCTCACTGAACAGCCACATTTCTTTAGTACTCCCACTATCATCCACCAGGAATTCCTGAAATCAGAGAAGTGCTTATGTCACTGCATATGCTTTTCCCTTATGTTTTTTTTTTCCCTTTGAATTTTTTCTAAGGCTGGGAAAGAACAATCAAATGATAATCCATTTTGAGTTAAGTCATAATCATCTTTCAAACTCTTAAATGATGCAAACACTTAGGTTTCAAATAATTGAGTATTAGAATGGTAAAACATTCTAATTGGAATTTTAAAATAATTTGTGAAAATTTACACAAAAGGCCCATTAAAAACCAAAGCCAACAAGAAACCCTAATACTGTCCAGTCATTCTTTCTGTTGCTATATTGGTGTCCAACCCAAATACTCAAAGCACATGAACCAGACTGCAAAACCTAAGGCTTTCATTAAAATAACAGTATTTACAACATATGAAGTGCTACTGTGAGTACGGGAGAGTCACTTCTTCCAAGCTTTTTGCTCTAGTTTAAATTTAATAATTGTCTAGATTATATTTCACAAGCATGTTGTCATTATTGAGTATGATTCTGTCATTTAGAGAGCATTTAGTTTCCCAATATACCTATACCTGCGCAAGGATAAATGTGGAAGGAAATGATTTCTAAAGCATCTACTGTTCAGACTGATCTTGCTGCCTCTCCCAGCATGTGTCTGTCTGAGCACATACACAATCCCCTGCAAACACAAGTGTAATTGTAGCCATGCTGGTATGTTCAGTGGGAGAAAGGAAGGAGACAACCACACTATAGTAAGTAGCTATTTATGTATGAATTTGCAAGTTTCAAGAATTGGTGTCTTCTTAATTTTCCAGTTTTTCAGTGTATTCAGTAGGAATGGAAGGAAGATGTTCTCGATTAAAAAGACTCCTGCTCCCAGCAAATGTTTTTATCCTCCTGCTACCAAACATTGGAGCCACGGCAAAGGTAGACAGTATTGTGTCAGGGTGGGCCACAATATACACCTTTTTCAGCCCACAGGTAAATAACAGCCAGTACAACTTTACAAAAGTTAGTTGGTTGATTACAGACTTGCTCAGAGGCATTTTATGTCAGCATAACTCTGTAGACTTCATTAAAATTTTTTCTGATTGTACCAACATGAAACAGCGCAGCAGCATATGTCCATGTCACTGGGATTTAAAGTTGAGACCTTCCCTCAATCCCATGCAATGGAGAAAGTCCTGCTTTCTCATTTTTTTCATTGCAGAACAAACATTATAGTTCCATTGTTACAGGACTGCAACACAAAGAATGATAGATGTAATCAAAGGGTCTTTTATCTTCCTTTTTTTTTTTTTTTTCCCCCTTATTAGAAAAATCAGCAGTTCTGCAGCACTGATTCCTGGAGGTTTATAGCACAACTTTGTTACTACAGGAACAGACAGATCTGACAATACCAAGTTACAGATGACCTGGTCCTTTTGCAAGACCAGATCAGAACTAAACTGGTTGCAATAAGTCTGCTGTAGGTAAAGTTGGTGGGATTAAAAGGTTAACAGGACAAATAGAGTATAGGAAAGTACCTTATGTTACCAAGATGCTGCTGCACTACTTTACAGCCACTCAAGTCAAAACAGGTGGGAGTACACACTAAATCTTCGGCAATTAAATCAGTCCTTCTAGTTTTGTTTTGCCCCGTTCAACAAAGGTCTTGTTTAGGGACTGAGACAGATCTCTAAGCAATGGGTAGGTGGTAACTATTTTCACAGTAGTAGGAAGGGCTGTGCCTAAAGGAAGGACAGAAAATTCTACAGGTCTTGATATAAAAAAAAGATGATCCAAGATGAGGCAGTTTAGATTAGCTGCTTTTTGCCAAATCAGACTTGCTCTGCTTTTTTCTCCACCTTCTTTGGAGATATATGTAAAAGACACAAGGTACAGAGAGGAAAGAGGGCAATCTCACCTTTCTTTTTCCACCTTGCCCTTCATTCTTCCTCCTCCCTCTGTGAAAGACACAGAATCTCTATTCCTGCTAATGTACCCTCCAAAATAAACACTAGATTTGTTTCAAACCCCGAGCCCAAACAGACACCTTCATACTGTCTGGCTTTCAAAAGCACACAGTGATGTGAGCTATTATGTGCTAAGCTCTTTAGAAAGGCCGACTGTAAGTTGTATTTACTAGGATCTAGTCTATGCTAGTGTTTGTGATGCAGAAACACTTTCATAAATTGTGACAAGACCTGGAGGTTTTCAAGATGAGGCTGGACGTGGCACTTAGTTCCATAGTCTAGTAACTGCGGTGGTGTTGGGTCAAGGGTTGGACTTGATGATCTCAGAGGTCCTTTCCAACCCGTCTGATTCTATGATTCTGTGATTCTATGACACTTCCTAGCAGAGAAGCTGGCTATACTGGGCAAAATGTGCTTGTTGGCAATAGAGGTTAGAAAGAAATGAGGGATAAAATAACAAGCACAAAGCATTATGTTAGTGTAACTGTATCTAATTTAGCTCCAGTTGCTGGTATTGGGGCTTCTTCTTCCCTTCTGTCTTCTGTATGGGGTGAGAAAGGAGCGTATCCCTAGAACAATGCTGCCTTCAGTGACAGGGTTTTTTTGTTGGCTTTGCTCAATCAAAAGCAGGATGAAAGCTTGCAGAGTGGCTATGAAGAACCAAATTACTGAAGTGCAATGCCAGCCTGCGTTGGAGCAAGGCCATAGGACGGGATTGAGTTACGGAAGCTCTTTAAAGCTATTATGTATTAACTGAGCCACTGTATCTACATGTGTGCGTGCTCTGAGGTTGCCTGAAGAGCTGAGTGTCTTAGCTCAAGCAATAATGAATGAGGTTGAGGCTCATGCATTTTGCCTTGACTTCGGGGGGTTGGAGAAAGAAAGCTGTGATGGAGAATGATGTCAGCTGAGGAGATTAGTGGTAACCTGTTAAGCCATTCTGACTCATCTATGTTAAATCTCCTGCCTGTACCCTCAGCTGCAGCTAACTAGACTTTTAGGCAGATAAAGAAATAAATGCAGAGACAGAGAAAAAATAGCTAGCTCTCCAAACAGACTTAGCTATTCAAAAACACGCCTGGAAAAAAAAGCTCAATTAAGAGAGACAACTAAATAATTCACCAACTTTTTAAAGTTTTACGCTCTCTGTCATTGATTTCTGGCTCTGGCATATTCATCATTATATGGCATGTTATTGAATTACTGACTCCGGCCAAACTGAAACAAACTAGTCAATTCTTTATGTTCTTAAGAACAACAGAAAAACAGAAAGAGGCTGATCTCTCCATTATCCCAGTCAGACAGTTCAACCGTGCTTTTCTTATTCAATCAAAATGTTATTAAAACAAATATTCACGTATTGAATACCTGAAGCTTTAATTCAGGTGTCAGAGTACTGACAAAGTTAAACCTTTCTATAGTTTAAGGTCATTTAAAAAATGGAAATCAACACAGAGATTCTGGGAAAGTAGGACAGGATTCATTTTACAGAAAATTCACTGTATATTTAAATATCTCCATGATGAAAGTCTAATCTAGATTATTCTATAGTCATGTGAAAGAAATAAGCCCTTTTAGAGGGTAATATATAAATCATTTTAGAAGTTTGTGTTGAGAAAACCTAAATTCTGCTCTCCGCTGCCTCTTGAGAGTCTAAACAGCTCACATTACAGGGTTTTTTGCTTTCTTTGAATTAAAAAACGCCCTGCTTAAATTGTGGCAAGACTTTGCATATATTCATCATCTTCCTTCTGGAAAGTCTTCCATGATTAATACATAACCCAAGCCGAAGCAGAAAAATAATTTGTCTCTTATTTTATTTGAGGCACAGAGGCTACTCCACCATTTCTTGAAGATACACTGATCAAAAGGGCATTCCCTAAATGAAAATGTTAGCCCTATGAATGTCCTCAACTCCCTTATCACCCTGTGCGACCAGAATGTGTTTCACTGGAGGATATACTGCCTGATTCGACGGGGATCCCAAAGCCCCTCTCTGCACCAGTTCTGGTGGCTCCCCCTCCTTCCTATGTTCTGGTTTTTGGGCCCTTGCTGATCTTTTTACTTTCCAACTGTCCTCCCTCATTCACAGTCCTTCATCAGAGAGCTCTTGGTAGTGACTGAGGTTGGAGACACTGCTGCCAGTGCAGAAAGAAACCATTCTGTGGAAGAAGAGTGCTTAAGCCCAAAAAAAGCTGTCCACACTCTGTCATTGTGTTCTGGCTGAAGGAAGCCTAGTGCAGAGCTGGTCATCACATGCAAGTTTCCTGAGCCTTAATCTTAATTAAATCTTCCCCAATAAATACTGTAATGTACAGAACAATGGCCACTCTTCTCTTCTGAACAGTAGAAAGGCAACAAAAAAGCAAGTCTGTTTCTTGTGCATGGGAATTATGAACACACATACAGCCTGTAATCCCAAGATTTATTTGAACTGGAAAGTTCATAAGGCCTTGATCAAAGCAAACATAATTTCATTCATCGAGCAGCATCACTGGGATGCACTGAACTGCTATTTGTCTGTTTATGGCAGCATCTGGATTAAACATTCTTGTCTTAAAGTTTTAGGATGCCAGAGATGGGGAAAAAAGCAGAGACAAGACCCAGTAGTATACAGAGTGCTGGATAGCTTTTTGTATTCTCCTCTTTTCCTCCCTTTTTTAAAGCTTCTTCCCTTCTGAGCTTAAAATATTAAAGACTACAAGCTGTTCTTCATAACAGGAAACCTGCAGATAGAAAACAATGTGGATATGCTTATGCCAGTTACACCTTGCTCCATTTAGTAACTACTGTTTTAAGCATACCCAGCTTAAATGTACCTGCAATAAACATTTTCATTATTTATTTAGGGTGTTTTTTCACTTGGTTTTAAGCGTGCCTGTATCACAGAAGAACCTTGTTTTTCTGTGCACATCTTCGCGTTATCTATTACCGCTTAGCTCTGAAAGAAGGAAAATCGATCAGATCTAGTGAAATGTACAGTTGCAGGGTAAATAAACATTTATTGTGCATTTCTTCCTCAAACTTTATGGGCTGCTTCAGTGTAATTAGTACACAAGATAATTATCAAGGTCTTGGTTTAAAAAAAAAAATAAAATCTTTACAGTTGCAAATAGCTCGTTTCAGAGAAAAGATCAGAATCATAAATTTTCTACAATGCCTTCCAATAGTAAAACAGACTGTGGGGGTAAGTGTTTCCAGCATTTACCGGTAGCATAATATGATTAGTAACATCCTTTAAACTTCCATCCATAAAAAGCCTAATGGGGTAAGTGAATTGTCACAGTACTTCCTGGAGGAGAAAGGTCTTAGGTCTCACCTCCTAAATATATAACACGCAGCTCTAGTTTTGCTTTCACACTGCTGTAAACGGCCAGGTCATCTTTCTAAGGTGGCTCATTCCTGTCTCTTTCAACACCCCTTGCCTGACTGGCCATTTCAAGCTCATTTGCCATTTCTGGACCCTCAAAAAACAGAGTTGTGTCCTCTGGTGCCCTAGCCACCTTGACTTTTCCTGTCCTGGTGTGCCCCCCTGCATCTGCTCTTGTCTTAATGCCCAGCCAGCACCGTGCTCTCCTGAAACTTTTGACATGCAGTGAAATAACTGAGTGATGGTGCTCAGCAAAAATACCTACCCAAAGAGTCCTAGAGATATATGCATCTTTCCTCACTACTCCAGAGAGTATCTGATTCAGCTGATGAAACTGCACAAGAACAAATGAGATCACTGAATTTTGAGGCCAATTTTGGCTCCAGTTCTCTCTGCAGCTTCTCGTGTCTTGACTGATTGATTGATTGATTGAGTCATCATTAACAGGCTGAACCTTTGAATGAAACCAGTGGGAGTCTTGCCACTTTTACCAGCAAGAACAGGCTGCTGCACAAGTTTCCCACGTGAAAGTACAATTCACTAACACATACAGGGGTAAAAAAAAAAAAATCCAAAAGACTGAGATCACAGCTTATAAGTCAGTTTAGTACAGAAATCTTCCCCTAAGGCAACTGTTTAAATACAAAAAAAAAAAATCTGTGGATTGCCTTTATGTTTGTTTTATGCCCTGATTTCAGCTTGTGTGACTTCTTTTTGCTCGATGAGATGTGTGTGGAGATAGGCGGGGTGCCTTTGGTGTACCTTGAGAACTACCACGTTCCTCCATTTCTTTTTTCTTTCCCTTCTCATCCTCCCCACCATCCCATGTGGCACAGTCAACCTTGGGACCACTGAGGATAGGACATCTTCCCAGGGAGCCATCAGCACTCTGATTATTAATTGTCAGCCTGTGGGTATCTGTGGAGAGATAAGCGGTGTGTGTGGTGTGTGGCAGCAAGCACTGGGTGATTTTCGGAATGTAATCTGAACCTCCCACCTAGCAGATAAAGGACCTACCACTAGGCTACTGAGGAAGGCTAACCAACTTTAGCATGCTGTATTTGTTTTAACCCCTAAAATCCCAGGCTAGACTTGGAGAGAGAAGCAGACTTTTGCAAAGGCCCTTTGGAGCACGCTTGATCTCATATGTTATACTTCAGTGACCATCATAATTTCTCGGTCATAATGTCAAGGAAAGATATAATTAGATTTATATTTATGTGCTTTATGCCATATAGAGGTTTATTTTCTGTTTATGCTATTACTGCTTTGGGAGTACAAACAAAACTGATGAGCACATTATTATACCTTTATGAGGGCAAGTTATTCAATGCATGAACGCTAGTGACACTCTCAGTACTGTGCTCACAATGCTTATTCTGATCAGAATGGCTTAAATAATACATGAATTCATGCAAATACATATTGCAGCTCATCTCTTTCATTAGGAGCCTTGCTAAATTCTCTCAGCTAGTCCTTCTGAGCACTCACATGTTTTCAGGGTGAAAGTCCTTTTATTTGTCACAGACAGGTTGCAAAATCTTGCTGAGATAACATTTTAAATTTGTTTGGCTGTGCAACCTTGTTTAACAAGGGCAACTTTCAGCCTTTGCTTTTCCTATTCTTCCTGGTGGGAGGGGAAAAAAAAAAAAAAAGCTTATGTGAAGTGTTTTAGTGTATGAAGAAAAAACATATGAAAGGAGAAGTGGAAAATTTGATTTGGTAATTAAGATTTTGTGTTGGTACTGCAGTGCTTTCGGTTCTCTAGAGTTTCTAAATGACCTTGGGCTAATCATGCTAATCTTCCTAAGTCTCTGTCAAGTGGGGTAACAGTTTTCTTCCCCCTATTGTCTGTTTCACTCAGGTGCAGATTCTTTTCTGGTGTGTTTATACAGTGCCCAACATCCATGGCTTCAAACATTCAGGAAATGTAATACAAATCAAGTACTAGTAAGGAAAATACTTCCAAATTTGTACATTTGGTGCTCCAATTCAGGATAATAATTTTAAACAAATATGTTAAAGAATGTGTATTTATATAGAAAGCTCCTGCTTCCACTGGTTTTGGGCAGAAAACCAAGATTCTGTACTGAGAGCAGGATGGGATCTGTGCATTAAATACAGCTGGCACAGAGGAATGAATCCATCTTTTATGTCTGCTCTAGGCTGTATGTACTTTGGAAGTGCTGCAAGAGAGTGAGGAGAAATTCTAGAGAGAGGCCTGATGTATGGCAACAGAGAGGGACTTGGAAGTGATAAGAGACAGAGAGGAATGCATACAGAGGATTCCTACTGGGAAAAGAAGTTACAGTGTCTTGTTTGTAAAGGACTGCAGGCTCGTGTGGCTCTGTTTTTCAGGAGAGTACTGCCCTCAGTGTCTGCAGTGCTTCCTGCACTGAACTAAAATATACGGCTTTGCGTTGGAATGGCTGTGAGGATTTCTCTGTCCTTCCTGCCATCTACTGCCTGCTATTTCTGCTGAGATAACAGGAAAACGTCTGAAACAAACCAAACACTGCCCCCCAACCCCAGCCAAATCAAATTACTTTAATGAAATAGAATTTTAAATCATGAATCATACACCAGCACCTACCAGAGCAGGACACTGGGGCCTACTAATGAAGTGCTTCTGCTCATCACCTGCTACGTGTGCGCAGCTTCTCCAGCCCAAGGTGGCCCATGCTCGTAGCTTACACAGATGCTGCTGTGATCTCAGAAGTCCTTCAGGGTTTGCAGCGATACATGGGGGTCATTCACAAACAGGCAAAACAAGGTTGGGCTGTTTCCCTGCATTCTGCAACAACAAGTCTGTGCTGTTACTCAAAATCCGCAAAGAGGACAGCACAGGGCACAACCGGGGGCTGTGTCTACGGAAGTGTCCCTGCTTCATTAGCTCTGATTGCTACGTTAGATACACCTGCATCCCCACCTCGTCCTGACACCATCTATTAGGCCACAGTGACCTCCCTGCTGGGCAGCAATCATTAGTCACTCTGTTCTTAAGACAAGTGGATGATGCTTACCTGGGCTGCTCATCCATTTTTAGTGTCTTTTCTGTAGTTCTGTGTTGTAAGCCATGCTTTTCCTCAAGAATTCACTGTTTGAAACCTACAGTGTCTTGAGTAAAACTGGGGAATAGTCCTGTAACTAAGGTACTTTCAATCTATTTGCTGTAACTGATCATCCTGTTGGAAATTTCACAAAATCTGAAGAAAAAGATTAAAACAGATCTACCTTGCAGCTTTGTGCAATTCTCTCTCAGTTCGATGAGGTTTTCTTGTCTTAAGAGCATCACTGGCACTGAGACTTTGGTTAGAAAAACTCCTGTATCCAATGTGTGCTCAGGATCCTGTTACACTGATGTACCCCAGGAGTAAAATGCAATCCTGTAATCCCTTGTATCAAGAGTGCCTGTGAAACAGTGAGTACCTGTGAAACAGTGAGTGCCTCAGGACTCGATGGCCCAAATGACCCAATGTGGGTCATTGTAGGGCCCAGTGAGTTCAGGAGGACTCTAGAGCAGGAAATGTTCCCTTAGAGGATTATATTTTAATTTTTTTTTTTTTTAAATCGTGTATTGATCTTGTGAGGTTCACACAATTATGTACCTGCATGTTAAAGTGCTCCAAAGAGTTTCCAATAAAGCCTATTTCCGGAAACAGTCGAAGAGCTGGTGGGGAAACATGAGAACTTTTCCCAGCACTGTTCCGTTTAGCACGGGGAGGCTGCTCCAGCTGTGAGAATTTCAGACTGTTTTTTGTTCAGAACAGTCTTGCAGGGAGAGAGACAAAAACGATCAAAGGCAAAAAGCGAGGCAGTTGTTTGTAAGGAGTGACCACTATCCTCCCTGTCCTTGTTGGCTGCGGGTCTGGTTGTGCCACTACTGAAATTGATAGCAAGGCTTGAAGGACTTGAGCGGCAAAAGACCCTAAAGGAGAGTACCTGCCTCACGTCTTGTTATCTTTGTAACTAATTATAAAATGTTAGAGGTAGATGATCTCTCTGGGCTATTTTCTACCTACCCTCCTACCTTCTACTCTACTCTTACCCTCCATTTATGTGTAAGTACTGTTCAGGAAGCTTGTTACAGCTGATGTAATATAAGAGAGGCTCTGCCATCCAGCCTGTAGTTGCTACATGTCATCCTCTTCAGGCATCTTATGTTATAAACATTTCTTTCTAATACCTCAAAGAGAAATACTCTAGTAATTATAGCAGCAATTTCCTTCCTTAGCTTTACTGTTTCTTCTCTCCTGTGCAGATTATTTCATTTAAGTTGATATCCTGAGCAATTACAGTACAACATCATTTGAGACATAATCACCTCTGGCTAACCTCTTCAGGATCCCTTGGATATAAATGTGTTGATGTCTAAGCATCCCAGAGAGAACATTTTAGTGAGAAAAAAACAATATGAAATCTAATATTTCCCAGGAAACTTGGTCAGGAATAGAGCAGAACAAGTGCTCCCAGTTAGGGAGAGGCAAGGAATATCAGAAGAAGATATTGCATTGATTTTATGGTCAGAAAGAATAACTGTGATCATCTATTCCCATTGCCTGCAAAACACAGGCCAAGATTTTGGCTGCAGACAGTACTATTGGCTGTAATGAGCCACGTCCAAAACCCTGTGCAGTCACTGGAAAAAATGTTATTGGCTTCAGTAAGGGCTTTGGATCACGATCAGTGTGAACAGAAGCCCAGCAGTGCCACACAGCTGTGGGGAAATCCCTGTTACACACCAAGCAGTGATCATTTGCCAGTGAACGGGGATATCAGTGACTTCCTGGAGGCAGGACACTGCCTCTTCCAGAATTTCTCTCCCGGCTTGGTCACTGTTCTCACTGGGGTGGGAAGGAAACTTGGGGAAAATGGGCAGGGGGGAACCACTTCTCTCTGCCTCCCTGCTCTGCCTGGAACCACGGCCCCTGAGGCCGCTCTCAGCAGCGGTTCCTGCTGCTGCTGAACACCTGCACGGGGTAACTGCTCTGTTCCCTGTCTTGCATGATACAACAAAGACAGCTGGAGTCTGGTGTGCTCATCTCATGTTTTGGTAAAAAAAAAAAAAAAAAAAAAAAAAAAAAAAAAAAACAGGAAAGTTTTATTCTTT